>CP139506.1:333801422-334049925 GCA_021014915.2 Artemisia tridentata subsp. tridentata
GGAACCAGCTTACACTATCGGCAGCAATGAAAATATCTTATTTCCTGACTTCCTAACAAAAGTCAGCATATAACAATTCTAATCTCAATAAATTTGGAAAGCTAATAAAAGATACCAAACTGGGAAAAGTGCACCAATGAAGTTCAATATGTTTCAACTCCCTACGAGAGTACAGTTGGGTTGGCAACATAACTGGTTCACCATACCAGTCTCTTCATAATTGAAGTTATCTTGTCCAAACAGTTGGTTTGGGTGCAACGTTAGAATGTCGGCTGAAATTTCCAAAGGTGTGAGTCTACTCAACCGCCTTCAACAGCAGCAGAAATTTGGCAAATTTAAAATGCTGGCCATCTAAAGTTGGCCATTTATAAGTTGGCCCTTTTTTTATGTTGCCCATTTATAAATTGCCCATATTTTTACGTTGCCCATTTTTTAGGTTGGCCATTTTTTAAAGTAATGCCCATTTTATTGTAAACGTTTCTAAAATTTGCCATGTACGTTGCGCTACAGTGCAGACAATGGAAATCTACTTTATGTTACATTTTCTTTTAATGCCACTTGATACTTTAGGCATAATTCATGACACTCCTATATATTCTTCTGAATGACTGACGACTAAAATACTGACATGTTGTCTAGCCACAACGATGCATCAATATAAAGTTGCCCATCTTTTTTACATTGCCCAATTTTAGTAAACGTTGCCCAATTTTGCCACGTAGGTTGCTCTACAGTTCACAGGCACTTCTACCTGTAGGTGTAATCATAAGCAATTAGAATCCAATATATATGTGTCATCTACTTTATTTATTGTGTCTACTTTGAAAAGCCAAATCTTGTAAGGCTTTTAAAATGGAAAAATGTCGTATTTTTAAAAATAAATACGCAACAATCTTTTAGAGAATAGGTCACCAAATACGCACAACAACCTTTTAGTAAGTACAAAACCATATCACAGTAACATAAAAAAATGAACAAAACATAAAAAAATTACAAATCTACCAAATAAAAAATAAAGTGCACAACAATCTTTTAGAAAATACGTAATTACGTACCAAGTTTGGTAAAGGGACAAAGTACATACTGTAAATAGAAATCGATCCATACAGCAAAAAAAAGTTTCACCAACTTTGGTAGTACATTTTAGATTGAGTATATGTACTAGCAAGATTTATTATTTGTACTTTGAGAACCGCATATTCTTCTGAACGACAGACTACACCGTTTATTTTTGGTACTTTGGTCAACCTTGCTGGGTAATTTGCGCAAATATTTATCGACGTTGGGTAACCTAGTTATGTGATTACTATAAGTGTATTAACATGTCACTTTCATCTCTTTTTCACGTGTTTATTTACTTATTATTTATTTTTATTTTTTAAAGTTGCCTATGTATTTAAGTTGCCCATATTTAGTAGCGCATCTTTTAAGGCTTTGTTGTAATGCATGTTTAAGTTGCCCACCTTTTAAGTTGCACATTTTTTTAGTTGCCCATATTTTAAATATTGCCCATTTTCTTAATACGTTGCGTAAATTTGACACGTAGTGTTCGTTATGCGTCTTGGACTGTAGGTAACTTCTATCTTGTTTGGAACTGATGTAAAGGGACAAATTACAGCAGTGTCGCTCGACAGTACACACAAGTTTAAAATTTTGCCAAATATTTAGTTGCCGATAATTTGAAAATTCCCCATTTTTTCAAACATTGCCTAATTTTGCCATGTAGGTTGCGATATAAAATGCCTTATTACGTTGCCCATTTTTTTAGTTGCACATCTGTTTAGTTGCCCATTTTTAAAGGTTGTTGTAATGCCTTTTTAAATTGCCAATTAAAAAATTGCCCCCATTTTAAGTTGCCCAATCTTTAAGTTGGCCCCTTTTAAGTGTTGCCCATTTTCTTTCGGGGACTGTTAACCGGACGGGGGGACAAGGGTGGCAGGCCTTTTGTCTCCCCACTTGTCCCCTATTTTTTCCCTGCACAGCACAGTTTTTGTCAGTTTCTGTTCCGTATTTTTGACAGTTTTAAGCGTTTGACTTATTAAACTTTATATTTTCTGTTCCGCATTTTCAGGTTTATAGCTTTTTGATATAAACAAAATTATAAAAAAAAAAAAAAAAATCAAAAAAAAAAAAAAAAAAAAAAAAAGGAGGGTCCGGCTAACATTTTGGGGGAGGGTCAGTATATCCCATCCCTTTTCTCTTAAACGTTTGGTATTTTTGCCACGTAGTGTTCGTTTTAATTTAATGCCACTTCATGGGTCTACTTATAATACGGAGTATGTTCCGGTTTCTAGCATTGACAGCCATACTTACTTTTTGTTGTGGGTAATGCAGTCGTTTCTAGTAGTTTAGTTGTTGCATAATGTGTTTATGCGTCTTGGATTGTATGGAAGTTTTATCTGGGTTGGAACTGATGCAAAGGGTCAAATTACAATGTACCAAATTTGGTAAAGGGACAAAGTACATACTATAAATAGACATCGACATTCGCAAGACAAAAAACTATCACAAACCTTGGTACATTGTAGCTTGAGTATGTACTAGCACCATTTATTATTTGTACTTTGAGAACCGCATGTTCTTCTGAACGACTGACTACACCATTTATTTTTTGTACTTTGGGCAACCTGGGTGGGTAATTAGCGAAACTATTTTTTGTTGTTGGGCAACCTAGTTATGTGATTACTAAAAGTATGTGATTACCATAAGTGTATTCACATTTTAGTTTCCTCAATTTTTACGTATTTATTTGTTTAATTACTTATTATTTATATTTATTGTTATTTTTTTTATGGCGTTTAAAACAACAAACCAAGCAAGAGTATTTAAAAACCGTAATGGTTTATTTGTTTTTTAAAGGGCACCACTGTTCAATGAATTTACAATAGTCACACCCGTAGTGATGCGATACAACTGTTCAGTGTAATTAGTAGCCGTAACGGTTAACTTTTTTAAGTATTTAAGGCACGCTTAACCAACATAACATATATTCGTTATTATCTATCACCCACTAAAGTAATAAAATATGGATCGGCCAACTTTAGAAGAACTAGCAAAGACAGCAAGCTCTAACCGTATGTCAGACATGTGGCTAATTGTAATCCAAGAGGAGACCAAAAGAGATTTTCAAATAGCAAGAAAACTGTTTGATGTTATTAAAGATCTGAATGATAGTATGGAGAAGAGGCAAGGTATTATTAATGACTTGAAATTCGATAAGAGTCTGCGTGCCGTGGAAAGTGCAGCATTCTTCAATGCCGTTCAAGAAAAGGAACTCGCCTTGAAGATAAAACTAGAAATTGACTGCAAGGAAGCACAGTTGCGGACATTCGAAAAAACGACATTCCTTGAAAAGATAAAGAAACTTTCATGAAGGTTTTATTGTTAGATTCCAGCATATGATATGGTGACTTTAGTGTGTTAAATTTGGAAGTAGTAATGTTTCGTTATTGTGTATGATAGGATGCATGAAATATTTTGTATAATTGATTTGGCTATGTATCAATCATTTTGCTATTTGCTACAGTTTGAACTAGTGTGATTTATGAGCGCGTGAAATAGTGTGATTTTGTAAAATCAACTGGTTATGGTGGGTTCCTTTTGTAAAATCAACTATTTAATTAAATGTAATGGATGTTATGATTAACATTTTGAGTGTGTAATGTGTTATATGTTTTTACTTTTTGAGTGTCTTTGATATGTATCACAAACATAAACAACTTACAAACGCAGTAACGAAACCATAAAACACATAACAAACATGATAATGTAAATCTGCAAAAACATAGAATTGGCTTGGACATGGCCAATAACATGACACCTATCTAACATGATAATGTAAATCTGGAAAAACATAGATGGGAAGCGAAACGATTGCATAGGGACTATTCAGTTCATCAATTATTGTTGTTCTTGTTAATTAAATAATGACATTGTGGATATATAATTAACAATAAAAAATTCAAAAATCGAATAAGATCACTATTCCCAAGTGAAGCAACAGTATTCTTATCGCTATATAAATCACTATTCAAGATTGGGAAGATTTATAAGCTGAAAGATATCGTAAGAAAATGGGCAATATTTAAAAGATGGGCAACTAAAAAATGGGCAGCTTAAATGATGGTCAACCCAAAAATTGGGAAACTTAAAAACGCATTATAACTAGGTAACAAAATTGGGCAACTTACAACATGTGCAACAAAAAAAATGGGCAACTTAGAATGGGTAAAGTATATGTACTTGTGTGAGCTGTAGCGCAACCTACATGGCAAAATCTGGCAACATTTAAATTTTTAATGGGCAATAATAAAAAGGTGAGCAACTTAAAAAATTGGGCAACTTTTATAAAATTGGAACTTTCACCAGACATTCGACTGCTAATTCGCTACTTTATGCTGCTAGGCACAAAAACTTTCTACTGCTGAGGTTTGTATTGGTCGCTTTGAAACTTGTCTTGTTCTACTGTTATTGGTGGTGCCATTTTACCATTTTATATGTTCAATTCATACAAAGGGGAAAAAAATACATTTGAAAAAACAATTACTCTTTACGAACGGTGTTATGATTATTTTTTATTATTATTTTAACCTTTCACATATTTTATAACCAGTTGCCCAAATTTTATAAATAATTGCCCAAATTTTATAACTGTGTTGTGCTGTAAATTAGTGGACAGGAAGGGAGCAGCCTTTATAACAAGTTGCCCAACGTGACATGACCCAACTATTCACCAAGTCACTATCCAAAATTGACTTTTATAACAAGTTGCACAACGTGAGGAATATGTACTTCTTTTCGCGGGAACCAATAAACCCACACACCAAACCCCTATACCCACCATCATTACACACAAAGTATGTGGTTTAACAAAGGACGTTTACTTGGTTGGTTTTTTGTTGTAAAAGGCATGAAAAATATTAATATTAATAAGTTAATAAATAAATAAAGAAAGTAGGAAAGGTTCCAAATTTCTTTTGTAGGAAATTAAAAATAGTTACAATTAAGCCCCTTCATTATATCACGAATACATGTTCTCTCCATTCATTTACAAATGAAAGTAAGGAACTTTCCTACTTCATAAATAAAAACATAAACATTAAAGGAAACTGAAAATTAAAGGAAATGTTCGTTTGCAAGCAACTCTTTGTGATTGATTTTTCAAGGGATTATATAGCCTTAAGGGGAGGTTAATGGAATTAAATGTTGGGTTGGTTTGGAGTTAATTGGGGATTTGACGTTAGTCAAACATCATTCATTGCTGCCGATTGACCATCTCATTGCCGCCGGTGTACTAAACGTTGCTGCTGGTAGTGTTTTCCAGTCAAAGGTACTCTGGTTGACTTCATTGCTGCGGACGTTTAACAATTTGGGGGATTAATTTTGGCAGTAAATTAAAATCAAATTGGTAAAAGTTTACGCGATAAATTTACAATTTAAAGCTGATAAATTTGGAAACCGTATTCACGAACTAAATATAAAATTCCTCTCCCAAAATAACCTCAGTCTCTCAAATCAATTTCTACCATTGTATATGTTCAACTCGAAACTAAGGTAAAAACAAATACATTTGTAAAAACACCAACTTTTTACAAATTGTGTTATTATTATTTATCATTATGAATTTAACCTTTCAGAAGGGAAGCGAAACGATTGCATAGGGACTATTCAGTTCATCATTTATTGTTGTTGTTGTTAATATAATAATGCCATTGTGGATATATAATTAACCATAAAAAATTCAAAATTCAAATAAGATCACTATACACAAGTGAAGCAACAGTAATCTTATCGCTATATAA
This sequence comes from Artemisia tridentata subsp. tridentata, assembly GCA_021014915.2. Taxonomy (NCBI): domain Eukaryota; kingdom Viridiplantae; phylum Streptophyta; class Magnoliopsida; order Asterales; family Asteraceae; genus Artemisia; species Artemisia tridentata. The sequence continues at coordinate 333,807,224 of CP139506.1, forward strand.
ATCACTTCCAACCAAAGCAGAACGTGCGCATTCAACGAGAGTAACAAGCCTGAAATCCATAACCTATTACGATCCTCAACAAAATTAACCCAAGCCTACTAATAACTTTCAATCGGCTCTCAACCCAAGCCTACTAATAACTTTCAATCGGCTCTCACTGGAGTAACCTTGTAATTTTTCCCAGCATGCATCATAGAGTCGTTGTCTTTTCGATGTCCAAACGGCACGTGTTCATGTATATCTTGTTAATTCATCAGTTGCACAAGTTTAAAGCGGCCCTACAAATGGTCTCAGACAGGGTGGATCATTCTTATGATCTAGATCCGTTCTTAAATGACTGCTAATAACTTTTAGCCGTTCTTAAATGACGGCTAATAACATACAACCATCATCCTCTACCAAAACCCTAACATCAAAATCCCCTGCATGTTGTTGTCGAGTGTCTCCTTAAACGAGAAAGTTACATTCAACCTTTCTGGTGCGAGGATTGGCTCTAACTGCCTATCCACAAGCTTTTCCTTCACTCCCCCTCAGCACCACCAGTTGTTAAATACTGGTGGAATCTTGTTGGGAACTTAGTTCCATGTAAGTTTATGAGAGTGGAACATCCAAGGGTGTAATATGGTTAGTCTCAGTAATAACCATATTTGAAGGGAAAAATGGTGGATCATCAGAGGCTATAAAAGGGGGACAGATGGTTGGAAAGAGGATAAAAATACCTTATTTCTCATCCTTGTTGCTGCCCTGCCCGGAAGGACAAATGACATTCGTGCCGGCTAGGTTAAAATCCGGTTGATTTGCAATGAAAAAGCTATTAAGAACTGAAGATAACATATTCAAGCTCCCGTCTCATTTGTACCTCATCAACATCATTAAAAATAGGATATGATTACCATAAGTGTATTAACTTTGCAGTTTCCTTTAATTTGTATGCATTTAGTAATTAGTTATGGGGAAATGATGACTAGTGTATAAAAGTGGGAAAGTTGCCTACTTTTCTTTCTAATTGAATGGAGATAACATGTATTCGTGATATAACGAAGGAGCTTAATTGTAACTATTTTTAATTTCCTGCAAAAGAAAGTAGGTACCTTTACCAATTGTTAATTTTCTTTTTCATGACTATTACATAAAAAAACCAAGCAAGAATACGTCCAGAGGAGCAAGGGTGTCACTACCAGTAGCAATGGAAGAGCTACCAGCAGCATCACATATTTAGTTGCCCATTATTAGTTGCCCAAGTTGTAAAACCACCACCATTTTACGTTGCCCATTTATTTAAGTTGTCCAATTAATTTTGATTGTTTTATCCATGAATTGTACAACAAAAAGACAAACCAATTAAACGTCGATACTTAAACAACATATTGTTTGTTCTTTCGAGTGATGGCAAAAAAATTGGTTATGGCGGCCATGTAACAACTAAACCAAGCAGTTGAACATTTAGCCTACCAGCAGTAGAATGTTTATGACATGGCACTACCAATTTACCCAATTTAGTATAGTCATTTTTATGATGCTCAGTTTTAGTTGACCATCCATTGTAAGTTGCCCAGTTTTTAAAACGATGCATAATTTTCCCATGTAGGTTGCGATACATACAGTACACAAAAGTACTTCAACTTTATTTTATTTCACAACCCAAAAAAAAAGTTAAAAAAAAAAATAATAAAAAAAAAATAAAAAAATAATAATATAGTGACCATTAACTTTCATTTAAAGTTACCCGTTTTAAAGTTGCCCATTTTTTAAATACCGCATAACGTTTTTTATAAGTTTGCCAAATTTTAAAAGTAAATATATACACAACGATATGAAAATTGATTTATGTTTTTTGAAAATCATTTTGTAAAAATATAAATACGTAAGGGTAATTTATATGGAATATAATTAAATACAAAAAGTGATAGGGTAATTTGTTGCATTGGAGTGATAGGTTTTTGCAAAAACCTTTTTATAGCATCATTTAATGCATTAAATGCAAAAAGTCATTAAAGACTTTTGCCATTGTAAATGCTCAACACAAGTTCATATATTTATTGTTTCTACTTTGCAAACAATCGTTTACTAACGTTTTTATAAAATGGAAGCAAACGTTGAATTTTTAAAAATAAATACACAACAAATAACATAAATAAAAGAACAAAACAGAAAAAAAAAATTAAAACCTAAGAAATTAAAATAAAGTACACAACAATGTTTTATAAAATAGTTACACTACGAAATAATGTGGTGTTTTGGGTGAGAAGTCGCTTAAAAGAAGTGTACATACCACTTAGTATGGTTACAAGTTTTCCATGTCAGGCCTGCAAAAAAATTGAAGGCATCATTTTAATCCTTTGTTGTTTGATGTTGTAGGAGCCTTTTGAGCTTTATCGGGTGCTAACTCTACGCAATGAATTGCCCCTGTATCTCCCTAGCAGCGTGGGCTCTTCTCATTATCCATCTCCCTTTTCATGATACCACTTTGATGCCAACGAGAGCCTTGATTCTTCTAACGAGACCCTTGATGGCCAACGGGAGTCTACTTCACTGGATGGGAGTTTAGATTGTAGAGCGTTATGGTTTAGGGTTATTAGTCGTCATTTAAGAACGACTAAGTGCTATTAGTAGTCATTTAAGAACATGTGTGGGCCGTGAGATGACCCTCTTGACGCTGCATGGTAACCCACTTAATGTGTGAGTACATGCTTGAATAAACGAGTATGTAAATGATGATCATCAGCAAATGACGTTTTGTCATTGAGTGAAGACCGTGGTTATAATATATGGTAAGCAACTTTATATTGTTATTCAGGAACCAGTCGTAAAAGAACGATAACATCTTCAACTTCTCTAAAACGGTTGTGATTGTGTGTGTTAGATCTCCTTATTGTTTTTTGCGGGGTTGGTTGCGCCTTCTTTCGTTGTAATAACCTTTTATAGAACAGGAAACACTGTAGTTTCACGTGTGAACAGTGACGTTGCCTGAGTCTTATTCGTCTGGCCACGTGCCTAAACTTGTAGCTGGCGTGCCTACCTTGCATGTTGGACTAGACATTAAGTAAATTGTCTTGTCTTTTCAAAGTCTTGGAAAGGTACACAAATTATCCAAGTTCAACTTGTTGCGAGTATCGACTGAAATTTCCAAATGTGGATAGTCTGCTCAACTGCCTATAACTTTTTTTTTTTGGAAAGCCACTATAATTTATTGCCCAATTTTATAAAGGCATGTGTTATATTCACGGTACCTAGATTTTTATCCCTTTTATAAAGTTGCCTATTTTTATAAAGTTGCCTATTTTTTAGGGGATACACTATAAAGTTGCCTATTTTTATTTATTTAGCCACGTGTCGATCAAATGGAGATATACAGAGCGCCCTTTTATTTATTTATTTATATACATTTTTTTTTAAATTATTTATTCTCTATATAATACATAGATGGTGGACTCGGAAACATATGCATAAAATATTAGTAAAAATGTTGCCTTCAAAACAGGCCCCTTTAGCCTTTTCTTTCGGCCCAAACATTTTCTACTAGCCCACATCCACACAACCAATAGAATGTCTCCAGCAATGTTATACGTGGCTTCTCATCTTTAAGTCAATAGGGACATGTTTCGTTTAATTACGTAGCCACGTGTCGATCAAATGGAGCTCCACAAATCCTGCTCTTTATATATATGTATATGTATATGTATGTATATAATAATAAATATAATTGGGGATTTGACGTTAGTCACACATCATTCATTGCTGCCGATTGACCATCTCATTGCTGCCGGTTGACTTAACGTTGCTGCTGGTAGTGTTTTTTAGTCAAAGGTACTCTGGTTGACTTCATTGCTGCGGACGTTTAAGAATTTGGGGGATTAATTTTGGGAATAAATTAAATTCAAATTGGTAAAAGTTTACGCGATAAATTTAGAATTTAAAGCTGCTAAATTTGGAAACCGTATTCACGAACTAAATATTAAATTCCTCTCCCAAAATAACCTCAGTCTCTCAAATCAATTGCACATCTCATTCCTTCTTATTTGCACATCTCAATCCCTGATTCAACACTATGGCAACCCTTGAATACAAAGAAGATCACAACAAAGTTGGATTTCTTGAATCTTCTGATCAAAGTGAAGGATATGATGAGATTCTTTCCTTCTTAAGAGGTTCCTCTCTTAGGTTTGCTATTACTCATTGCCCAATGGTGGTATATGACTCACTGGTGCGCTAATTTTGGGATACTGCTGTTGTTCGAACGATTGTGGGAAGACCTCAGGAGATAGTTGCAACGATTGATGGGCAAGAACACATTATTACTGAGGAGTCTATTCGAGTTCATCTTCAGCTAAATGATGAGAATGGGCTGTATGACTTATCTGAGCAGCAAATTTTAGATGGGATGGAAGCAATAGGGTATCCAATTGCTGGTAACTTTACATTTCTAAAGAAGAAGGTTTCACCTCAATGGAGGTTTCTTATTCACACTTTGTTGCAATGCCTTAGTAAAAAGTCTGGTGGGTGGGATCAATTTGCTAGTCCCATTGCCTCTGCCCTTATTTGTTTATCTGATGGGAGGGTATTCAATTGGTCTAAATACATATTTGAGGGAATGATAAGGAATATAGATAATGTTAAAACCAAATTCCTCATGTACCCTCGATTCTTACAAATCATTGTAGGTGTTCAGACCACTGACCCCTTACCTAGGATCATGGGTAAGTTGACTGCTAAATTGTTTGCAACTATGAAGACTAGATTTGTGGGAGACCATATGCCTCTTTTACCAGCTATGTTGCCTGGTGGGGCTGAACCTGCTGGAGCAGCTAATGCAGCTGTTGGTGCAGCTGATGCAGCTGGTGATGCAGTAGTCAATGCTGCTGATGCTAATCCACCCATTCCTGCTGGTACTGGGGCATCAGATGCTGCTGGTGCAAGTGCATCCAATGCTTCTGAAGCCCAGTTACCACCATCTCCCAGGGCGCCCTCACCTGAACCTATTGACCCAGTTGAGCCTATAGTCCAGACCACACCAGTAGGGCCTCATGTTGACCAACCAACACCCTCAGTTATGCCTTCTGTTGATGTTCCTTCCTCATCCAGGGTATCATATCCTAGTCCATCTAGGCAGCCTTTTGAGTTTGAAACCAATATTGGTGGAGATTCTCATGTGTCTCCACCCAGATCCAACGAAGCTCATCACACCACAGGTACTGCTGCTGGTGCAGCTGAGAATCTTGATGCTCTCACCTCTGTGTCAACTGTAGTTGACAGGTATAAGCAGAAAATTACAGATTTGGAGTCTGCGTTACATGACACCGAAAAGGAGCTTGGAGACAAGGTGAATGCTTTGGAAAAGGAAGTGAAGGAAACAAAAGAGAATTTTCATGATACAATCCATAAGTTGGTTGATAGAGTTGCAACTTTGGAAGATCAGTTAAAGAGCAAGAAAAGAAAAGCTGTGCTTTCTGACTCAGAAGAGGGTGAGGCTGCTTTGAATTTGGACCCTCTAAAATTGTTGGCCAAAGCAAGTTCGGAAATTTCCGCCAAGTCTCCAGTCATTAGTACAAGGAGCAGGTACAAAAGGAGACTAGTGAAGAAGTATGATGTGGATCATGTATCTAGGAGTGCAGCTCTTACTGCTGATTCTTCTGTTCATGTTGATGCTGCTACTTCTTCTGGTACTCAAGACCTTTCTGTTGGTCATCTTTCCACTGGTGTTGCTGCTGATAGTTCTATCATTGCTTCTGGTAGTACTATCGTTCCCCCTAACGGTCAATCTATTCCTGCTGTCATTGATCCAGCTGATGTTCATGCTGGAATTGATAAAGCTGATCCTAAGCCTCATAGTGATCCACCTGGTAGCTCCTCCATTGCTATTGGTAATGTTACCATTGCCCCTGCAAGTGACACTCCCATTCCTGCTGTATCTGATCCTACTCCTGCAATGCTGGATGAACTTGGGGGTTTGGTCTCTGATAAAGAAAGGGCTGAGCAAGAAAGGTTGCTTAAAAACCATGAAGATTACATGATGGGGGAAGCCATGGCTAAGCAGCTTCATGCTGCAGATCTTTCTGCATATTTAGCAACGACTGATAGACCTTTTACAACCACTTTGCCTCCAGAAAGACAAAAAGAGTTGGCTGCTGCTTCTTTACATTATTCTGAAGCAGATTGGATGCATCTTTCTTCTCAAGTGGCTGCCAATCCTAACCTGGCCAAGGATATTTTGGGCATTGATATCTCAGATGATGATTTTCCTGCCAAAATGGTTGCATTCACAAAGCAAAGGACAAGGGCTCTTGCAGAACTCAAAGCCAAGGATAAAAGGAATAAACCTCTCACATATGCAGAAATGAGAAATGTTATGAGACAAGTTGTCAAGAATCAGAGTATTCAATTTTGTTCTTCTGGGTGGACTATGGCTCAGGTGAGGAATATGTCAGATGAAGACCTAGACATGTACTATGACAGGATCATGAAAGGTTTTCCAGCCAAGTCTTCATCTTCATTGGAAGAACCTTCTTCCAAGAGAATTAAAGTCACTGATTCTGCTGACCTTTCTGGTGATGTCTCTGTCCTTGATACTTCCTCACTCTCACGAAAAAATTTTTCTTTTCCTGCTGATCACCAAGCTTCCGCTGCTCCTGAAACTGCTAAAACTGCTAAGTTTCAGTCATCCTCTTCTACTCCCAGCACCAGAAAGAAGAGTCATGCTAAGAAGCATTATGCTGAATCTATTGCAGAAATGGATGATGAGGAGTTTATTCAGTTGGCTTCAGAGAGTGAATCTGAAGATTATTCCTCTCTTTTGTGTGGTCATATTGCTCATTGGAAAGTTATGACTATACCTGGAGGGGAAGTCAATATGTTGTTCACACTGGATGGCAAAACCAAACAGTTCATCTTTCTTCGGGAGATTCTGCATTTGGTGACCAAAAAAGATTTGATTAACTTGTATCGAATGGTGGAACAGTATTATGAATCTAATAAGCCTTCTGGGTTTGGTCTTCACCTTTGGGGTGATTTGAAAGTTTTAATGGATTCTCAAGTGGGAGGAGGTTCTTGTAATGTTTGGTCTGATCAACAGTCTTGGAGAGTTCATAGTTGGAGGTTGTATTCTCCTTCTAATGTTCATGTCCTTGAAACCATCTCTAATCAGGTGTTATGTATGTTTGCGGATGTTCAGTATCCTTTGTCTGTAGAGCTGATGGAAAGAATGCTTAAAAGTAAGTTGAAGGTCAGCAAAATGGCTGTTGGGAATGATATGACCACAGCTGAACAATTGGTTAGATTTATCAAAAATCAAATTGCCACTACCAAAGGTTGATCTGTTTGATTTTGGTATAAGCCTAAGGGGAGGCTTATTTTCTTGTTGTTGTTGTTGTATAATTTTCTTTTCTTTCTTTCAGTACTCAAAAATAAATAAATAAATAAATAGAAAATTAAAAAAATAATAAAAATCTTCGTATTTAGTTTATTTTGCAAACTTGTTTGTTTTGAGGGCACCACTTGCAGGTACAGTGTTGGTTCTTGAACCACACAACAAATGGTATTCAACTTACCATGTCTAGCAGACAAGGAAAAGTTGGCTCACCATGAGGGTACGGCTCTGGTGTGATCCTCAAATCCGTTTATAGCTGTGATAGTTTGCTCAAAACTATTAGGGTACTTCAACTCACCCATGTTTAAGAATTGAGAGTTGAAATGGTGTTCAATTCACCATGGATTTTACCCTTTTGGGTTTCCTAAGAATTGGCTAGCCCACATGCATATGGCTTGTGGTAAAGGCAGTTTGAAAACCATATTTGGTACTCAATTCACCAAGGTTCTGCTGTAACCAAGAATTGGCTAGTCCTGAGCAAACGGCTACAGGTAAAGACAAGTCAAATCCGTTTATAGTTGATGATTTACTAAAAATCATATGGTTATCAATGTACCATGGTCTTACACACAAAAACATTGGCTACTCCAGTAGTGATGGCTATTGGTAAAGAGACATCAAATCCATTAATTTTCAATGATTCACCTCTCACAGGAGTTAACACACCTGGAAGTGATGAGAATAGTATGAAACTTAAGTGATTTGATGTACACATTGTCATAGTAGCAGTCAAGATCAAGAGAATTACATGGTAACCAGCTTAATTGCAGATGATTATATTATGTTGCTGCTGGAAATGTTTGCTTTAAAGATGTTGCTTCTGGTTACTTAATCTTGCTGCTGCGCAAGTGCAATCCTGCTGGTAGCTTTGGTGTGTTCCTGCTGGCAGTGTTTATTGCTGCTGGTCGTTGCTTATTTTTAGTATGTTAGTTACAGTTATTCTAGGAAGAGATTTGTGTTTATGTCTACACACGTTTCCGTAAAAGTCGTATTAGGGTTTCTTGCCTATAAAATAAACATACGGCTTAGAGTTTCATATATGTTTTGGTAATGGAATACAAAAGTTAATAAAAGATCCATACAGGATCATAGTTCATTAGTCATTGTCTTCTTCACAATCTTATATTTAGTTTCCGCATAAATATAAGTTTGTCATACAGAGATTTTTATTGGCTCAAAGATCAATCAAGGCGTCGATCCTACAAGTTGGAAAGAAAAAGACAATGCAAACTCGGGAGGAGGAAAGAGAAATGTATACTCCGGAAGAGAGACAGGATGCCATACATGATTTGGTTCTGCAACTTAGAAAGAAGCATAAGGGATAGTACAAAAATAACAGGCTCCTACCTATGTGTGTTCATTGCTCTCCTTAAGATTATTCATTATATTCGGCGTAGTGATTAATTTTGTTTCAATTCAAGAAAAAAAAAAAGATCATTGCTCAACAGGGATTCAACAATTTATTTTACGTAAATACAAATAGAAAAAAATAGTGACCTCTAAAAAAAGGTAGGAACGGTCGCTTCTTTTGAATGGTGACTTCATAGACCATGCAATAGCTCTTGGAATCACATTAGGGTCTTTACTCCACCAACGTTCAGATCTTTCAAAAGACTCGAGTATCCAAATCTAAACAAATTGTAAAACACAAACATATCAATCAGTCCATCAAAATGTTCGGCTGATAAATATATTCTTAATAAAAATAAATACAAACCTGGAAAGCAAATACAAATCCAGACAAAGTATAGGTCGGAACAGATTTTGGGTTTTTCTTCAATACTAAAAGGTGGTTATCCGTGTGCTTATCCATTACATTATGAAGTTGGTCATATAAATGGGTCCAAATATGTTCACCCCACGGAAATGCATTCCAAGCTTCTAGGTTTTCAACCAACCTCATCAATGTGTCATCAACTTGGGATGTCAATAAACGACCCATAAAGATCACCTCTAAGACTAACAAAAGAGATATCCGTATTGCGTCTTCATCACATAGCTTGCGAAACTGCTCTTCATCCTCGATGACACCAATAAGGTCTAAGTTGGTTACAATCAAACCTCGCTTGTCAGGAAACACCCTATCACGAAATTTGAGAGCACCAGAAGTGTATAACTCAAAGCTCACACTTCCAAACCGCAACCCCGTCATTAGACAAAACTCAGGACGACCAAAATGCAGAGTATGTCCATCTAGGTAATAGATAAAGGGCATATCATAATGAGACTCGTCCTCTCTTCTTTGTTTCCATACCATATAGTCAATGAGGTGTGTTTCATGTTCAAAGTATAACAAATCCAACCATTTTCCAAAGCAGGTACTCCTAAACAAGTTCCGTCGTTTTGCGTCTAATTTCTGATTTATCAACCAAAAGTAGTTGAGTTTGCTACTAATGATTAGTTTAGCTTCATAGTCCTAAAAGGAAAAAATATGTTAACTCAGAACATACAATTCATAACAAAATAAGTTTGAACACATGTATACAGCCAGCGTAAACACTAACATACACAGTTCAGATGATTACAACTTAACTACAACCACTTAGTGTTGGACCATAAGAATAGGGTGTTTTGCTTATGACCTTATTTGAATCAGGCATGGCGTATCAGATACAACCCAAAATCGTGGCTTATCAAATACATCCCAAAACAAAAATCAAATCATAATCCACATAAATGCATAAACAAACAAACAACACTATATTATACCAGATAAACAAAAATCAATAACGATACAAAAAAAATGTAATAAAGATTCGTAATACGCTGTACATACCATATTATACCACATTTTTTCTAATCAAACAAACAATCGACGGTGTTAAATGATTTTATTGGAACACTGTTCAATGAACAGTTACTCTGTTTTCAGATGACAATCAGGGAAAACAATGGTAGTAGATTGGAGATTGAAATAATAGTGTAACAAGATAAACAAGCGCGAACATAAACCGAGTTTATTTTTTTTGACCGTGACTGTGAAACGAGATGGAGGGAAGAAGTGTGTAGAGGAGATGCTGTTTGTTTTTAAATTTTTATTTTCGAATACGGTATGAACAGTAATGAAAGCAGTGAATAGTGTAAAATTTTTGAAATGACCAAAAAACCATCTGTAAAGTATACGGTTGCCCAACAAATAAAAGTTGCCCAAAATACACTACTGTACAATACGTGATTATACGAGTTGCCCTGGGCTAAGGGGGGAATTTTTTGAGATCGGGATAGATACTCTTAGCACTTGGGCAATCGGGCTATTTTAGTAATTATCCCTTTGTTTTATTAGGTAAAAGATGTGTTAACTGTTTTGGAAGTGTTCACTTTATACTTTTGGAATTGTTTTCGTTTTTTAGTTTAGTTTTTGTTTTGGAATTATTTCGGTTTCTAAAAAGTAGGGGCGTTTTTATGCTAAAATCAAAAATCGAATCGTGTATTTCGGTTTTTACAAATTACAAGCTGTCTGGTTTCGGTTTTTTGGTTTTTCACATCGAATAGGTTCAGTTTTGGTTTTTTCTTACTTGACAACAAAAAAGTTTTCATGTTATATAAAGTTTATGATTTAAAGCAATGTTGCAAAAATCGGCCGTGGCTGCCGATTAATCACTGATATATCGGTAATCGGCCGCCGACCTTGTCGAATTATGAAAATCGGACAAAAAATCGGTTTGGGGAAAAAAAGGGCCAAAAATCGGCCGTATCGGCCAAAAATCGACCGTATCGGCCGTTAATCGGCCGTATCGGCCGGGTTTAAAAAAAATTAAAAATTTAGGCATTCTACTTAATTTGGGGATCGTTTATTTCACTTATAACACACAATGAGCCTCATAATCAGAATTGGAGCATTTTATTGAGGTTTGAAAACATAGTAGGCTTGAAATCAGTTACGATCTTTAGTTTGGTCTCCAGAAATACCCAAAACATGCAAAAAATGCCAATCCGATTAATCACCGATTAATCCCGCCATTGCCGATTAATCGCTGCAGGGTGGTCGACCGCCACGCTACCGATTCACGATTTTTGCAACATTGATTTAAAGTTTTCAACCAATAGATAATATTGTTTACTCAAATCTTTGAAATTAAATATCAAATCTTTTATATAGACAAAATTATATAAATATATATATAAAGGTGGAGCGGGACGATTTTTTTTGTTCGGTTTTTCATAGGAAACCAAAAACCGCCCCAAATATTCGGTTTTTATAAAAATCAAAACCACCACCATTGGTTTGTCAATTGGGCCGGTTTTTTCGGTTAAGCCTCTTTGGTTTTTTGGTCTCGATTGGGTTTATCAGTTTTTTTTTTTTTTTTTTTTTTTTTTTTTTTTTTTTTTTTTTTTTTTTTTTTGCTCACCCCTAACCTTCAATAATATTTCACCCAGCTTCTTCCCCAAAATTGTATCCTCCATAGTCGTTCTAGCCATATTGTCCACTTCCATCGGTGCCCATCTCATCCTAGGCCATCTCACTCAAATGCTCGCCAATCTCGACCACAACCACGATTCACGGGCAAAATATCGTCCAGAAATCCTCGAGATAATACACCATGAACGGAACGTTGTAAGCATTATGCCTATTGACCCGTATTTTCACTCCCTTGCCACCTAAGTTTTTTTTCTTTCTAATAGACAGAAAAACAATGAGGTATCCTTTTCCCGGTACACTTATGTTGGGGTTATAACACCAGTAGCATAAAGATAATCAAACCGGATATCTCAATGAATCGTGTAATCACTTTTCAAAAGAAATCATTCGGCCCTATATGCCTGGGTTACACGAACATCTCATTAAGATAATTCAGAGAGTTAAGTTCTTGATTTAGGCACAAATACAAATACCCTTTCACTTATTAGTGTTTAGGTTTTAGTGTGTGTATCTCATGCTTGATGTTTCTCTTTATACATAGAGTACTCGAATCAATAGAATTATGAGAATTAATCGGCCAATTAACTTCCTCATATTGTTCCTCCATTACAGCAATAGTAGTTACACGACCAATTGATTATAACCATTAAACCGCAATTAAAGTTGCCCTTTAATAGGTCAAAAACCGTCACAAGTTACTAGTAAATCAGTTCCAGCATGTCACAAACTAGGGATGAGCATTTTGGACCCGAATCCCGAAACCGAACCGAAACCGTACCGGTACCTTACCAAAACGGTACTGACTCCCGATACACGGTACGGGACTAGTACCATGAAATCGATTTTAAAAAAATTCGAGATCACTAATACAGTATCGGTAGCAAAGCGGGATAGTACCGAAAAATTCAGGAATTTTAGTAATCATGTTTTTTAATTAAATTTATCCAAACATCCATTGGGCCCGTTCAATGCCAAACAATAGTCATGTAAAACATAAGAAATAAGTTAAACGTCCCAAAAAACTATTGTGGCAACTATAGATACTTCATAAACCCTCCAAAAGATTAAACCCTAACCTATTATTGAGCACTCAAATCATCAAGTTTACATCTTTAAATCATCTCAATCATGATCATTGTAAAAAATGGAGGTATGTTTGATTTTTATTATTATTATTATTATTATTATTATTATTTTATTATTATTTTTTTACGGTTTACATATGTTAGCATGTCGGTATGAACGCATATTAGTTTATTTAATTCACATATGTTAGCATGTAATTCGCATATGTTAGTATGTGCTAGCATTATTATATCTAATTCGCATAGTTTGTCTTTTTTACAATTGCTTGTCAGTATGTAAACTTTACATAGTAGTCAATCATTATTATATCTAATTCACTATCTTAACTACTTATTCTTAGGGGCTGTTTCTTTTTTTTATCTGTTTGAGAAATGTGTCTTTTTGCAGAATGATATCTTTTTAGAGTTGGTCCTTGGTGAAGAAATTGTGTTTCTTTTCCTTTCTTAATGGCATATATTAATAAATTAAATGACTATGTTACCCTTTATCTAAATTGGTGTTAAAATCAAGTGATATATTTGATTATTTCCATCATCATGGCCATTTCCAGTTTCCACTACATTAATTTGCATATCTGAATCTCTGGATGGTTTTTTCTACAACAAAAGAAGAAATTTTACACAATCTGTACACGAAACATAAAACCCCCAATTCTTTTTTTAGCAAAATAAAGAAAACACAAATTGAATCTGATAATTCATATAAACTAACCATGACAAAAATGAGTAACCAAATCTGAGAATATATAAACTCAGTTGAAAACTAAAATATATAAGAATCATAGATCTGACCATGTTTCTCTATCTAAACTATTTTCAGAAAAAAAAAAAAAAAAAAAGAAGTCGGTAACCATCTTCTTCATACACTTGATTCCACCATTAAAAAGTTGAAGCTTTTATTGAGATTAATGAGAATAAAACAAATAATGAAACCTTTAGGAAGCAATATCGGAGTGAAGAAGTGAGCCTTGACGGGAAGGGTAGGCAGCCCCCATGGGGAAGAAGGTTGGCCGTCGGTAGGAAGGAATGGTGGTGGCGGCAATGGAGGATTGAAGTGTCTTGACTGTTGATCTTGAAAGGATGAAGATTGAAATGAAATGGAAGAGAGAGAAAGGGTATAAGTTGTTTTTTAAGGATCCTAGATGGAAAGGACATTAGTTTTCAAGGTTATTCACATTCAGGATATATGTTTAGAATAAGCAAAAAAGAAACAAGTCTCATTTCTTTGTGTGAGAGGAAATGTTACCAAAAAGACCATTAAGCAAAAAATAAACAACCCCTTAACTACTTATAATCTAAAAATGGTCAAGTGAAAAGTGAAAAACTGAAATTTCAGTCAATGCTCATTTTGCCCTTGTCAATGAATGAAAATCGAATGCTCAATGAATATGGAAAGAATTGGATCTATGTATGGCAACACTTCAATCACTAAACAATACAAGGCAACTCGTCAATCACTATCTATTGCAACTCGTCAATCAGTGAACAATACACGGTTGACTTTATACACATACATAAAAACACACACTCAAAATTCTCTCTATTTCAACTCATACAAAAACAAGCCGCTACACATACAACCTTCTGTCGCCGTCGCTTCGATGCTGCCAGTCCCTCGATGCCGCCATTTATCGTTTATTGTCGATGAATAGTGTGTGTCGGTGAATGGTGTGTGACGACGGTGATGGGTGTGTGACGATGGTGATGGTGGTGGTAGTTAACAAGTACAATAAACGGGCTTCAAAGGTTTGTTAGTTTTTGCTTTGAACACAAAAAATTGAGGATACTTTGAGCTTGTTCATTACTCCGTATATGATATTTTTTTTTGGGTTTTTTATTTTTATTTTTATCTCTCGAGATTTATGATTTTGAATATGATATCTTTTAATTTGTTTTTAGATCTTTAATTCTTCTTTTGCTCTGATGATGGATCTGTTTGAATACGAGATATTATATACGTTGTTTTTCTCGTGATGTTATTTTTTTTTGGGTCGTACGAATTTAAGCTTGTGTTGATTGAGATCTGTCTCTGTCCTTTGTTATAATTATACATGTGACTGAGTCCTTCAAAGTGATAATATGAAAGGTGACTAACTGAATTGTAATGGTAGTGATGTTGCCTATTTTTTGTCCTTTGGTGAGTTCTTATAATCTTATTTGAAAGTTGGCCTGGCCAATTATGCTCTCTAAGGCAAATGAAGTTTGTGTTTTGATGCGAGTTTGAGTTTTAATGTTTTGTGGTTGGGCAAAACCAGAGCATGCGAGTTGACATTATATATGTCTAAACTATTTTAATCAGGTTTTGGCTAATACTAAACTATTGTTGTAGGTTATAATTATTTAGCAAAGTTATTAGTAAAGCCGGTCAAAGAGTACGCGACGAGTAACGTGCATTATTATTTTTTGAATGGCGAGGAGTAACGTGCATTATTAGTTATTATCTTATAATTGATGTAATGTTTTATTTTCAGTTTTACTAAATGTTTAATATGTTTTTTGATACATGTTAAGAATGTTGCCTTGAGTTGTTTTTTCGCATGACAATTACATTTTGATCTTCTCACGTTCTATTCGAATGTTACACGAAACATTTACCACAATATTGCATATCGTTAATTGTCTGCCGCTAGGAATTTCCGTTGTTATGCACGGGTACTCGTCTAGTAATGTAAAAATGGTCAAGTGAAAAGTGAAAAACTGAAATTTCAGTCAATGCCCATTTTGCCCTTGTCAATGAATGGAAATCGAATGCTCAATGAATATGGAAAGAATTGGATCTATGTATGGCAACACTTCAATCACTAAACAATACAAGGCAACTCGTCAATCACTATCTATGGCAACTCGTCAATCAGTGAACAATACACGGCTGACTTTATACACATACATAAAAACACACACTCAAAATTCTCTCTATTTCAACTCATACAAAAACAAGCCGCTACACATAAAGCCTTCTGTCGCCGTCGCTTCGATGCTGCCAGTCCCTCGATGCCGCCATTTATCCTTTATTGTCGGTGAATGGTGTGTGACGACGGTGATGGGTGTGTGACGATGGTGATGGTGGTGGTAGTTAACAAGTACAATAAACGGGCTTCGAAGGTTTGCTAGTTTTTGCTTTGAACACAAAAAATTGAGGATACTTTGAGCTTGTTTATTACTCCGTATATGAGATTTTTTTTGGGGTTTTTTATTTTTATTTTTATCTCTCGAGATTTATGATTTTGAATATGATATCTTTTAATTTGTTTTTAGATCTTTAATTCTTCTTTTGCTCTGATGGTGGATCTGTTTGAATACGAGATGTTATATATGTTTGTTTTTCTCGTGATGTTATTTTTTTTTGGGTCGTACGAATTTAAGCTTGTGTTGATTGAGATCTATCTCTGTCCTTTGTTATACTTATACATGTGACTGAGTCCTTCAAAGTGATAATATGAAAGGTGACTAACTAAATTGTAATGGTAGTGATGTTGCCTATTTTTTGTCCTTTGGTGAGTTCTTATAATCTTATTTCAAAGTTGGCCTGGCCAATTATGCTCTCTAAGGCAAATGAAGTTTGTGTTTTGATGCGAGTTTGAGTTTTAATGTTTTGTGGTTGGGCAAAACCAGAGCATGCGAGTTGGCATTATATGTCTAAACTATTTTATTCAGGTTTTGGCTAATACTAAACTATTGTTGTAGGTTATAATTATTTAGCAAAGTTATTAGTAAAGCCGGTCAAAGAGTACGCGACGAGTAACGTGCATTATTATTTTTTGAATGGCGAGGAGTAACGTGCGTTATTAGTTATTATCTTATAATTGATGTAATGTTTTAGTTTCAGTTCTTATAATTTTATTTGAAAGTTGGCCTGGCCAATTATGCTCTCTAAGGCAAATGAAGTTTCTGTTTTGTTGCGAGTTTGAGTTTTAATGTTTTGTGGTTGGGCAAAACCAGAGCATGCGAGTTGACATTATATGTCTAAACTATTTTAATCAGGTTTTGGCTAATACTAAACTATTGTTGTAGGTTATAATTATTTAGCAAAGTTATTAGTAAAGCCGGTCAAACAGTACGCGACGAGTAACGTGCATTATTATTTTTTGAATGGCGAGGAGTAACGTGCATTATTAGTTATTATCTTATAATTGATGTAATGTTTTATTTTCAGTTTTACTAAATGTTTTTATATGTTTTTTGATACATGTTAAGAATGTTGCCTTGAGTTGAATTATCGCATGACAATTACATTTTGATCTTCTCACGTTCTATTCGAATGTTACACGAAACATTTACCACAATATCGCATACCGTTAATTGTTTTCCCCTAGGATTTTCTGTTGCTATGCACGGGTACTCGTCTAGTAATGTAAAAATGGTCAAGTGAAAAGTGAAAAACTGAAATTTCAGTCAATGCCCATTTTGCCCTTATCAATGAATGGAAATCAAATGCTCAATGAATATGAAAAGAATTGGATCTATGAATGGCAACACTTCAATCACTAAACAATACAAGGCAACTTATCAATCACTATCTATGGCAACTCGTGAATCAGTGAACAATACACGGCTGACTTTATACACATACATAAAAACACACACGTTAAAAAACACACACTCAAAATTATCTCTATTTCAACTCATACAAAAACAAGCTGCTACACATAAAGCCCTATGTCGTCGGCGCTTCGATGCTGCCAGTCCCTCGATGCCGCCATTTATCCTTTATTGTCGGTGAATGGTGTGTGACGACGATGTAGGGTATTCACAATGCAAGAAACACTAGTTTGAGGCTTTAATATGGATCGAATGAATAATATTCTAGAGAGAGGTAGGAGAGTTTGGGAGCCTTTGTAGAGAGAGAAATAAGATGAGATTAGATTAGCTTGAAAGGTCCAACCCTTCCCATGGGTGGGAAGGGGGTATTTATAGTACTACATAATATGTCCTTAGTGGACTGTGGAGCGAGCTGACAGTGGGTAAAGACCCGACCCACTCCACAATATTACTAATAACTAAACTACTAATAATATTACTAATTATCCTACGAGCTATGATGTGCTACTAAGTACTCGGGGTGACCGAGTCTTCAATAGAATATTCATATTCCTAACAATCTCCCCCTAAGGGAGGTCACCCCGGAAGTCATGTTCTGAATTCTAGCACTTCATCCTTGGATCTTGACTTCATAGCTCGTACCCATTGATTCTTCAATTTCCTTGATCATTGTGCAGCAGCAAATCTTAAGATGACTTTTTCTTCTGTCTTGGATGATCTTTGTTGATTCTTTGGAGTTATCATCCCACTTGAGTCTCCAAGTCATCTTTCAGTAGTAAGTCTCCATGTGATGAAATATACTTAGAGTCGACATGCTCACACTGTATGGTGTCATGAACTTCTGCATCAGAGTTAGCAGAAGCTGTGTTGAAGGTCTTTTGGGTGATCATGACTTTGTTGAGTAACAATGATGATGTAGTGTGAACATGTGGTAGAGGATTGGCATCTTTTCTGCAACCAGCTACAACAGCAACCAGCTACAGCATTCCACAGCTACAACCGCCAGATATTCCTGCATACGACAGTTAGCAATAATTCGACCGGTACTTACAAGTTTGGACTTCGAGATAGTCAACAGCATAGTGTGGAAACTCTCTCTAATCCTTACCAAGACCGTTCCTAATCGAAAACCCACAGAGGGCTTTTTAAGACTATGCCGTAGCATTTCAACGATTAGGTGAGTCGCTGGAGATCACTCCACGACTGTAGACCGTTTGAAACCGTCGCGACCACTAAGCGTAATCCACGAGGAATTACCAAAGTGACCTGCTTTCAGGGCTGCTTGATGTTGACCCTGGCAGGAATTTCCATTCAATCATTGAGAATTACATTAGTAAATTCTCTCATAAATGTTCTGGCAGATTGCTAAGATCTGCGTAGGACTCATGAGTTTACAACTGGTGTCCTTAATGTTGAACAACCAGTGTAGAAATAATTCGTGTCCCTATGAGATCTTATTATGCATCTCGTGGCTCTAGACTCGATAGTGCGATTTGATTTAGTGAGCGGAGGCTGGAGAGGACTGCCACCTTTTCAATATCATCTAACTCGGAGTGAGAGAGACGATAGAAATGTATTGAACTCCGTGACAATTGAAACAAGAGTCCTTTGAGGGACCTTGAGTGGCTAGGGAGGATTGTGCAGCGTATCACTGGGTCCATGATACTTTGTCTTCAATGTCAGCAATCAACTAAGTGATTTTGACAACATATGTATTGACCCGGTTTCTGCCTAAGTTGTAAGGAGGGCTATTTCTTTTCACCCTTTCTCTTTACAATTCTTTTTCATTCTTCAACCCCTTCAGTGCTTACCGAGACTTCATAACTAACACCTTGTTGGGTTTGTTCCAGTGTCAGCTCCATCTCAGTCGGCACTCTTCCCTCATTCACTTTTCTCCTTTTTAATCATACCTAAGGACTTCTACACTAACTAGTGGATTATCCCTGGGTAGATCCCTCCGGCTCTGGCGGGATCATGGGAACTTGAACCTAACCTAACCATCCTTATAACTCCATGCGTTAATTAAAATGGTCGGTCTTTGATATTCATCCATGATTGCCAAACCAAATCCTTGAAAAATCTCTCAAAGTGTTCATGATTTTGAAACACATTTTTGCAAACACTTGAGAGTTTTATATTTTTCAAATGCTCCCCCTCAACATGTGCTCGAGTGATAGTTTTGTAAATTTGCACATGTTAGGTAGAGCTCGCACTTTTTGAATTGATCCACTTTCAGTGAACATGACCGATTCGAGACACGCTTACATCACTAGTTAGACTAGCTTGAAATTATTACCCGGCCTGGTCAAGTCCACAGAAAGTTTCTCGAAATGGTACACTCTACTCAGATACATCTTTTTCGAGACACGCTTACATCACTGGTTAGACCAGCTTGAAATTATTACCCGGCCAAGATGTATCCTTTCGATTGATGGCAATTCAAGTTTCGTCAATTCATTGGTGAAGTCTGAGCCTTGCTCACGTGAGATGCCAAATCCTTTGTTTTGTTAAAACCATTTGCTCCCCCTCAATATGTGCATCTATATAACAAAGATTTTCGCACATATGGAAGAGCTTGCTTTAATGACCAAAACATTTTTCTCCCCCTCAATATGTGCCTTGATATACAAAATGGTTTAGCACATACGGGAGAGCATACATTCACTTCTAAAATCATCACATTTTATCAGAATTTCCTATTTAAATCACATTCTCTCCCCCGATCAAAAATTTCAAACCATTTGAGATTTGTGATCCCAAGTGATTTAACTAAGTTTAGAAAATTTGGGAGAAAATGTGGTCAGGTTTAAATGTATTCTGATTTTGAAGCATACTATGCTTCCCTTGAAACACCGAGAGAGTGTCACTGCTGATGTTGCACAAATTTGGCAAGGTGTCGAAAATTTGAACAAATATGCCCCCCTCAATTAATGACCCGTTTTCCATTAAAGGAGCTGTAGTCATTCAATTGAGTGACGGGTATTTGTGAAAATTTAAATCAATTTACCACCTTGTGTAACATCAAGACTCTCTTGAAGAATCAAACAAGATAAAGAGTCTGATGTAAAGAAGACTTCTCTTCTAATACACGAAATGACGCACTGAAACGTACATCAAGTCAGGAGAACATGGATATAAAGTAATCCATGCCCAGGTGAACATCACCCGGTTGGAGGAACAGCTGTCTTTTTGGAGACATGCTTTCCCCATTGTACAGTGCGGGTTGCAGTATGAAGTAACTGCAAGCCATTAAGACATGTTTTAACTGATTAGTATAACTTCTGCTCGAGCTTCATTTAAGAATCCGTGCCATTGTTGAATGACATTTATAGATCCGTAAATGTTATCGATAAACAGAAGACATGCCTAGGTAGGACTATTTTTTGGTATTTTCTGATTTTTTCGATTTTTATGGTTTTTATAGGTTTTATATTTTTGTATTTTTCTTTTTGGATTTAAGATATATACAACTATGTACAAGGATATAAGAAGACAATCCTTTACTCCTCCTTTTCTTCCTGAAGACACTTGAGGGTTTCAGGAGTCATGCTTTTCATGCCAAGGCGTGGAGAATAAACTGAAACCTTTCTCTTGGGAGGGCCTTGGTGAAGATGTCAGCTAACTGAAACTCTGTCCTCATGAAGTATAGTTCCACAATTCCTTTTTCCACTTGTTCCCTGATGAAGTGATGCCTGATGTCGATGTGTTTTGACCTGGAGTGCTGACCATTGTTACAACAAAGAGCAATGGCGCTTTTGTTGTCGCAATATAGGGGAATTTTGTTGTATGAGAATCCATAGTCCGAAAGCTGTGATCGCATCCAAAGGATTTGTGCACAACAAGCAGACATGGCAATGTACTCAGCTTCAGTAGATGATATGGAAGTACTCATCTGCTTCTTAGAAGACCAACTAACCAACTTTTCCCCTAAAAACTGAGATCCTCCTGAAGTACTTCGACGAGTGTCTTGACATCCCGCATGATCAGCATCCGCGTAAGCCGTTAACTCCATTGCAGTGTCCTTAGGATACCAGAGACCCATATGAACTGTGCCTTGAAGATATCTAAAGATCCTTTTCACTGCTTCAACATGCTTCTTGGTTGGTCTGGATTGATACCGAGCACACATACACACAGCAAACAGAAGATCTGGTCTGCTAGCCGTGATGTACATCAAAGATCCAATCATGCTTTGATATTTCGTTATATCCACTGGAATCCCTGAAGGATCTTCATCCAGCTTCGTTCTATCAACCATGGGAGTATCAACAGGTTCACTTGAATGAAATCCAAACTTTTTCAAGATCTCGTTGGCGTATTTGGATTGATTAATGAATATGCCACCGGGACTTTGAGAAACTTGTAATCCTAAGAAGAATGACATTTGTCCCATCATAGACATTTGGAACTTGGAATTCATCTCTTTTGAAAAACTATCACATTCACTAGGATCTGTTGAAGCAAAGATGATATCATCTACATAGATCTGAACTAGTAGTAGATGGTTTCTTGACTTCCTGGTGAATAGTGTAGGATCAACAACACCCTTGGAGAATCCGTTCACTAGGAGGAACTTGGACAATGTATCGTACCATGCCCTTGGCGCCTGTTTTAACCCACAAAGAGCCTTCTTCAAGCGGTAAACATGAGTAGGATGTTCAGTATCCACGAATCCTTCTGGTTGACTCACATAAACTTCTTCCTTCAAGTCGCCATTCAAGAATGCCGTTTTGACATCCATTTGGTAGACTATCATATTTCGACTAGCAGCATTTGCCAGGAAGATTCTTATAGCTTCAATTCTAGCAACCGGAGCAAACGATTCTTCAAAATCAATGCCCTCTTCTTGTCTGAACCCTTTAGCAACTAGCCGTGCCTTGTTCTTTAACACATCACCATACTCATCAAGCTTCACTTTGAAGATCCACTTTAAAGCAATGATCATTGCAAGCTCTGGAGGAGGCACTAATTCCCATACTTCAAGTCGATCAAATTCATGGATTTCATCCTGCATAGCCTGGAACCAGCAATCTTTAGTCATTGTTTCTTTGGCATCTTTTGGTTCGACTTTGGACAGTACGGAATTGAAGAAGCACCATAGTGCATCAGTGGCTAGTTGATTACGTGTGGATACTGGACGTGAGGGATTGCCTATGATGTTGTCGATTGGATGATCACTGGTCCATTTCCTGAGATGGTCGTGAGGTTGAGGGTTATGAACAGACGTAGCAGTGCTGTGTCCTTCAAGTGAGGTTGTGTCTGATGAATGTTCAGGAGCAAATATGTTTTCAAAAGGAACCTCATCAACAGGAGCAAAAGGATTAACTTCCAATGAATTATTATCTGAAGATTCTTGTGTTACTAGAGAAGTTTGAGCGTTTGATGACGAAGGCGATTGACTGGCAGCTGGAGCATTGTGACTGACTGATACTGAAGCTGTAAGGCCTTCAGAACCTTGTGGGGCTTGAACCTCAGCCATAGGAAGTACAGCAGGTTCACTTGGGATGGTTTCATTCGTTGGCTCAAAGTATTCATCAAACATAGGATCAAATAACTTCTTTAACTCCTCGCATGTAGGTGGCACATAAGAATCTGCAGGCGTGGAATTCTGTACAAGTCCTGAACTAATGGGTCCAGGAGACAAAAGGTTAAGATCGGGTCCAGAACTAATTTGTCCTGAAGCAGGTTGCTCACTCAGCTCATCGAACGTAACATGAATGGTTTCCATAATTTTACGGGTTCGCTTATTGTAGATTCGATATCCTTTACTGTCTGGTGCGTATCCAACAAAAATACCTACATCTGCTTTAGCTCTTAACTTTCCCAAGTCTTGACTATCGTTAGTAGGGTAGCAAAGTGCACCAAACACACGGAGAAAGGAAAGATCTGGTTTCTTGTTATGGATTAACTCGAAGGGAGTCTTCTCATGAACCAGATGTATTAGGGATCGATTTTGAGTGAAACATGCTGTTGCAATAGCCTCTGCCCAGAGAAACATCGGTGTCTTTGAAAATAAAAGCATAGTTCTTGCAGCCTCCACCAGAGTACGATTCCTTCGTTCAACCACTCCGTTCTGTTGAGGAGTGCGAGGGATACTTTTCTGATGCGTGATGCCAATACTTTCATAGAAATTACGGAGTTGTTGGTTAACAAACTCAGTACCATTATCAGTGCGGATGATTCTGACAGTTTTATCGAGCCTTACTTGCAGCTGTTTTATCAGTTTAATGATAACTTCTGGAGTTTCGTCCTTGGTTCTCAAAAACTTTACCCATGTGAACCGAGAATAATCATCTACTATCACCAGAACGTACTTCTTTCCATTTATGGTTTGTATTCTCATTGGACCGCACAAGTCCATGTGGAGGGTATGAAGAACTTCCAAGTTGGTGTTGATGGTTTTAGGCTTGTGGGTTTGTTTCTTGCTTTTACCCAGTTGACATGCAGAGCAGAGATGATCTTTCTCATATTTCAGTCTGGGCATCCCTCTAACCAGATCTTTACGGGAAAGATTATTTATGGTACTGAAGTTCAAGTGGTTCAAACGACGATGCCACAGCCATGATTTTGTTTTAGAGGCTTTAGAAAGCAAGCATATGGGAGAGGACTTCAACATTTCTTCAATCGATATGGTGTATAGATTGGTGCCCCGACTGCCCTTGAGGAGATCTATACCATCCAATTCTCTGACGAAACATGTATGCTTTCTGAAAGCCACTTCCAGATCTGAATCACAAAATTGACCCACAGAAAACAGATTGTGCCCTAGTCCTTCCACATAATATACCCTTGAGATTACACTGTCACCAAACACATAATCTCCATAACCCATAATAGCACGAAAGTGGTCGTTCCCAAATCTAACTGTCCCGATAAACTTTTTCACGAAGTTCTTGAGCCGCGAGCGATCCCCAGTCATATGTTTTGAGCAACCTGAGTCCAAATACCATAGGACGATTTGTACGACCTGCATTTGAAACCAGACAACAATGGATAACTGAAAAATGTGGATCCCCAAGTGCAATTGGGGTCCGTTTGGTCAGCACACACATATTCAGGAACCACAGATATCCCAGATGCTACTGTCTTTACTGAGGAGACAGAACTAGAGGCAGGACAAGACCTAAATGGAAGGCATTGTGACTCTAAAGGCAGGATTCTACCAGTTGGTCTCCATTCCTTATTCATCACAATTTTATGCATATTCATTTTAGGAAATGATCTCTGTTTTCCTAAATTGAATTTCCTTCCAGTGGGTCTCCATTCCTTAACTTTCACAATTTTATGCTTATTCATTTTAGGTAACGTACACTGTTTTCCTAAATTGAATTTCCTTCCAGTGGGTCTCCATTGATAGCCTATGCTAGCAAATGTTTTTCCTGTTGCTTTCCAAACCTTTTTGCATGCTTCAGTTATCCTACCATTCTTAACATGGGATGATGCAGAAGACATCAAGAAAGACACAACACATTCATCATGATTAGCAGAAATTAAACAATTGTCGCATGTTTTACAGATAGCATTAGAATTCGAATTAATTACAGTACTTTTGATACTAGAATCAACACGATTCATCCTACTCATTGCAAACTTATTGTTCCTAGGTTGGGCTTCTACATTCTTCAAGTGATCATTCTTAGCTGGCGCAGTCCTATCCTTTCTTGCATTTCCTCTAGACCTTGACCCGCTAGCTTGGGTGTCACTTTTTACTCCTGTAGAAGCATCGAAGGTCACATTAGTTTGTTTTTCTGTCACATGCCTTCCTGATAATGATGTGTTGGGTTCTGATGTTTTAGGTGGTAGATCACAGGCTACATGCTTGTTCTCTACATTGGATGATGATGCAACAAATCTATCTCTATGGCAGCTAAACTTAGGAATTGAGCCTATGGCATATTCTAAGTTTTCCTGAATCCTTTTCGTGAGTTTGCAAGCATAGACAATTGCCCTATCAAGTGGCTTATCAGTCATATCCTCTTCAACTACCTCACGAAGTGTGTCAAGGCCCTCTCTAAGATGATCGAGATATGTTTGATGGACAAAGCTGTTATTTCTAAGCTTAAACGGAATACGCCCAACATCAACATCATACTTTTTACTATCAGTAGCCTTTGGTGCATCACAATTACAAGTGGTGCATGGCATTTTACCTTTCACCCGAACCTTCAGATTCTCAATTTCATTTGTCAAAGAGGTTATTTGATCATTGTGATTGCTTCTTGTAACTTTAATAGAATCATATAACTCTTTGAAATGTTGTTTAACCTTTGAATTTTCTTCTCGATAACACTCATTTTCATAATGTAACTTATTTATGGTGTTTTGATATTGAAAATTCTGAGAATCTGAAGACGAAGGTTTATTGGTGCCATATACTTCACACTTGTTGGATTTCAATTGGGCAATTTGGGCCCTCAGCAGTCGAATCGTGTTCGTGTGAGCTTGAATTGTCTCATCTCGTTTGCTTAATTCAAAATAAGTATCAAATTCAGGAGCATCCAAGGATGTCTTGTCATTTGATATTTTATGTTTTTCATTTAAATGTTGATATTTCAATTGCAAATTAAGATATTCAACTTCCAATTTTGAAAAACGTTTAACCATATTATCATGGTCATCATTTTGAATTTTTTCAAGCAATTTTAAATTCTCCCCCTCAAGCTCAACAACACGATTCTGGGTGACATTTAACGCAATAGCATACTCATTAAATTGACAAGCAGACAATGCAGAATCAGTAACAGTGTAAAATACATCTTGTGCAATACATTTAGCAATCAAGTTGTCGTTAGTAATGAGTATGTTTTTTCTTTCAATCTCTCGACTCTTAAGTTCTATTGCATGTTCATTCACCTCATTTTCCATATCTTTAAACACTACTTCCATTTCTTTTATTTCGGCTTTAAGAGCAGTTTGCAAGCCTTCAAAATGTTCTTTAAGTAGTTTAAAGAATGGCATGAACTCAGTTAAGTAACACCTTTTTGCATGTTCAAAACACCTCTCCCCCTCAGTAATGCCAGTGGGTGTGATTCTCTTCTTACATGTTTTATCGAAATCAGCAAACAGTTGCCAAAGCACATATAAGCTAATAAAGGTTTTGCATTCAGTGGGAAGAGACAAAGGCACCAGATTCCTAGGTGTATTGGGAGGATACACCGTTATGGACGCAACTTTTCTAATGAGGGGGGTGTTGGCCTTAAGTTTATCTACCTTAAGTTTTTCATTATCTTGTTTCCAAAATATCTGTTCAGGTGTTAACTTCTTTTGAGGAGCAAACACAGTCAAACGATTTTCCTCATAATAATCATGGGGTTTGATTATTATTCGTCTGGCTATGCACTCGGGATCCCTCATTTTCTCATTCATTTTTTCCCTCGTTCTATCACTTATCTCATCCTCTTCATTAGTGTAGATATGCTCAGGTTGGTCATGAATAGGCATAAGCATCACATTACCATCATATAGGGCTGGTTGAAGTACTTTCATGTCCCTAAGGATGGTTGACTTAGGTTCACCTATCATGATTTTACTATGCTTATCACTCAACTTTCTGTGCTTATGAATCATTTGAGCAGTTTGTATGGTTTGATTTTGTGTGTACAACTTATCTTCAAGCTTATTTTTTAACGTATTGAGTCTAGAGAAATCATTTAAAAGAGTTGTTTCTTTTTGTTTGAATTCTTGCTTAAGTGTAGTTACACACTTTTGTGCTTCCTGTTTCTGTTTGACAGACTGTTCTAGCTGACTTTTCAAAGAACTCAACTCTAATTTTAATGTTTCTTCTCGCACTCTAGACTCTTTAATAAGTGTACTCATTTGACCTTCTAATTTCTGCTCACGATCATTAAGCTCAAACTTAGCACGCTGTTCATACATAGCCACTTGTTCTTTATAGATGTTTAGTCTAGTGATCAAGTTATCATCAGGGACAGGCAATTTGTTCTCATGGTACACACATGCATTATCTATATTACCCGCATTATCTAAGGCACATACATTACTCATAACACACACATCATTATTGACAAAAGATTCACCATTTGGTACATCAGGCGAGTTGTTGTGATGCAAATACTGTTCATATGAAATAATATTGCTATTTTCCGTGTCAACATTACTTGAGTCAGAAACATCTACCTGATGTACTTCTTCGGGATTCTTTTGTCCCTCGACAATATTATATGTGTCATAAATTTTGAGTACCTCAGATATCACGGATGCATTAGAAGGACCAGCTTGACGGGGAGATGAAACCAGGGAAGACAAGTTAGCCATGAAGATTGTTTGAGCCGTAGGTTCATCATCTACATCAGAGTCATATGCATCACAGTCATCTGCCTTGAAGATGTTAGGATCATTAAGTGTTAGATCCTGAACAGGTTTCTCATCCACATCTTCATCAAAAGTATTTCCTCCATCTCCTGCCAAGAACAATAACTCTTCCTCATCCAATACAGCTCCATTCTCTTGAGCTTGCATTAACAGCATCTTGTCTTTGAAGTAATCTGAGTTCTGAGGACGTTTAGGTTGATTGCAGTTTCTAGCAATGTGTCCAAGCCCCCCACAATTATAACACTTGATATGTTTTCCTTGACCCTGATTACCATTCCCTGCTCTATTTTGCACATAACCTCGACCCATGTTTCTACCTGCTCTCCCTTGCACATTCTGAACCACAATTTTCCCATCCTCCACCATTGCTAGATTGCGTGGATTGGATGAATTCCTTAACTGATTGTTGGTCTGAGGGAGTGATGCTTGAAATTGTTGAACCAGTAATGATACTTGATTGGTGAGGTTGTCAATCATTTTGTCGGTCTGAGACTAGCCTGAGTCAAGTTGAGAACTCATAGCAGGTACTTGTGAGTGAAGTTGATGATAGCTTGGGTTGGAAGATGATTGGATTGTCGGTTGAACATTTGTCATGAACGCCAGTGGATCATTTGTAGTTGAAGGATTAAACTTTTCTCTCAGCACCCGATCGTAGACCGCATGCTTCTCATGTTGTTGCAGGTAAGCATACAGCTGTTCATAGTTGGTATCCCTTAAACCTTTGTTGAGTTTGACAGCAGTAACAAATCTGTCCCATTCAGGAGTCATGTTGTTCACAAACTTTGAGTTAAGTTGGATATTGGGCATAGTCATTCTGATCATCCTCATATCATTCACCAACTTATGAAATCTCACATAGTAGTCTGTGATATTCTCTCCTGGGTTCATTTTGAAATGCTCGAACTCATCATACAGCTGTGACTCACGATCTTCCTTTGTGAGTTCTGACCCTGCCAACAACATTTTAACGTTGTCCCACACAGCCTTGGCTTCAGTGTTGAAATTGATGAGCTTGTATACATCCTTTGGAAGACCTTGAATGACTATGTTTGAGGCTCTAATGTCGGCATCATACCTCTTCTTTTCTTCTTCATTAAGATCATCGTAGTTTCTAGGTCTGTCTATGCCCCAAGTCACAGTCCCATCTTCACCAGTTGTAACAACATCCCTGGTGGTACCCATCTGATATGGTCCATCGTCAATTGACTTAAGAATGTTAACTCCATTATCTTTTCCCAAGCAGTAAAGTCTTATCCGTTGTGCCCAAGACTCATAATCCGTCCTATCTAACATAGGTGGACGAGTGTCAGATCCTGCTGCTTGAATATCTTCTGATGATGTGTTAGATGTGGTAGCCATAGTAACTACGGGATTTTACAGATCTTGTGATTTAACCGAGAAATCGAATCTTTCGCGGGAATTTCTAAAATCACCAAGACACAAACCGCCTAGACAAATAGCACTCTTGAGGATACAAACCGCCTAGACAACCCGCGTAGACACAAACCGAGTTCACACTGCAGAAACAAACCGCGTTGATACAAACCGAGTACACACTGCAGAGACAAACCGAGTAGACACAAACCGAGTTCACGCTGAAGAGACAAACCGCGTTGATACAAACCGAGTACACACTGCAGAGACAAACCGAGTAGACACAAACCGAATACACTCCTCAGAGTCAAACCGCGTCGACACAAACCGAGTACACGCTGGAGAGACAAATCGAGTAGACACAAACCGAGTAGACTCCTCAGAGACAAACCGCGTCTACACAAACCGAGTACACGCTGGAGGGACAAATCGAGTAGACACAAACTCCCAAGCACGTCGCTTTCACTGCCTTTTGTCTTTTTGCCTAAACAAGTAATAAGACAAACCGTATCTTCGAAGTGACACAAACCGAGTCCAAGAACATGTCCCAAGGACACAAACCGCTGCGAAGAACACAACAACAAACACCCACGAATTACCCCAAAATCACCACACAGTTCTTAGATCTGTGAATCCAAACACCAAATACCACTCTAATACTATTCTTAAGCTAGAAAGTACAAGGTATAACAACTTCTAATCACTAAACAAAGCACAAAATGAAATTTATGCTACTTATCAAATCGAACCAAAAAGCCTCAAAAACTACACAAATCCGTGAATACCAACTCTCATGGACCTAACCATGGCTCTTGATACCAATTGTAGGGTATTCACAATGCAAGAAACACTAGTTTGAGGCCTTAATATGGATCGAATGAATAATATTCTAGAGAGAGGTAGGAGAGTTTGGGAGCCTTTGTAGAGAGAGAAATAAGATGAGATTAGATTAGCTTGAAAGGTCCAACCCTTCCCATGGGTGGGAAGGGAGTATTTATAGTACTACATAATATGTCCTTAGTGGACTGTGGAGCGAGCTGACAGTGGGTAAAGACCCGACCCACTCCACAATATTACTAATAACTAAACTACTAATAATATTACTAATTATCCTACGAGCTATGATGTACTACTAAGTACTCGGGGTGACCGAGTCTTCAACAGAATATTCATATTCCTAACAGACGGTGATGGGTTTGTGACGATGGTGATGGTGGTGGTAGTTAACAAGTACAATAAACGGGCTTCGAAGGTTTGTTAGTTTTTGCTTTGAACACAAAAAATTGGGGATACTTTGAGCTTGTTTATTACTCCGTATATGAGATTTTTTTTGGGGTTTTTTATTTTTATTTTTATCTCTCGAGATTTATGATTTTGAATATGATATCTTTTAATTTGTTTTTAGATCTTTAATTCTTCTTTTGCTCTGATGGTGGATCTGTTTGAATACGAGATGTTATATATGTTGTTTTTCTCGTGATGTTATTTTTTTTTGGGTTGTACGAATTTAAGCTTGTGTTGATTGAGATCTATCTCTGTCCTTTGTTATACTTATACATGTGACTGAGTCCTTCAAAGTGATAATATGAAAGGTGACTAACTGAATTGTAATGGTAGTGATGTTGCCTATTTTTTGTCCTTTGGTGAGTTCTTATAATCTTATTTCAAAGTTGGCCTGGCCAATTATGCTCTCTAAGGCAAATGAAGTTTGTGTTTTGATGCGAGTTTCAGTTTTAATGTTTTGTGGTTGGGCAAAACCCGAGCATGCGAGTTGACATTATATGTCTAAACTATTTTAATCAGGTTTTGGCTAATACTAAACTATTGTTGTAGGTTATAATTATTAAGCAAAGTTATTGGTAAAGCCGGTCAAAGAGTACGCGACGAGTAACGTGCATTATTATTTTTTGAATCGCGAGGAGTAACGTGCATTATTAGTTATTATCTTATAATTGATGTAATGTTTTATTTTCAGTTTTACTAAATGTTTTTATATGTTTTTTGATACATGTTAAGAATGTTGCCTTGAGTTGAATTATCACATGACAATTACATTTTGATCTTCTCACGTTCTATTCGAATGTTACACGAAACATTTACCACAATATTGCATACCGTTAATTGTTTGCCCCTAGGATTTTCCGTTGCTATGCACGGGTACTCGTCTAGTAATGTAAAAATGGTCAAGTGAAAAGTGGAAAACTGAAATTTTAGTCAATACCCATTTTGCCCTTGTCAATGAATGGAAATCGAATGCTCAATGAATATGGAAAGAATTGGATCTATGTATGGCAACACTTCAATCACTAAACAATACAAGGCAACTCGTCAATCACTATTTATGGCAACTTGATGAGGCGAAAAGTGTACCGCTTTTAAGGGGTCATTTAAGCCCGAAATCGTATTTATTTGATCAAATATTGCCCTAAATCGTTCCTTTTGTCATTTTAGGTACTTTTGAGGAGAAATCTGGAAAAGGAGGCATTTTGGACGTTTTTGGAGCATTAAAGTGAAGAAAACGGCAAAGTCTCAAGAATCGGCTAAAAGTTACTCTTGACGGCGTCACAATTAACATGGGACGGCGTCATGCCTTGGCAAGAAAAGTTGGATGTGAAATTTACTCATGACGGGCCAGTGAGTTTGCATGAGAATTCTGACGGCGTCACGCTTTAACTAAATCAAGGGCGTCACGGCTTAAATCATAAGGGGACGGCGTCACGTTCATGATCCGACGGCGTCAAGCCTTGATAAGCCAGAATGGATTTTTGAAGAGCTAAAGAGGGACGGCGTCAAGATGGTCATCCGGGAACCCTAAAAGCGGCGAGGTGACGGCGTCACAATGCATAAGGTGACGCCGTCAGATGTCAAAGTCTATATATAGTTTTCTAATTTTTTGTCATTAAAGGAGAGCTTAGTGTGTGGAATTTTGGGATAAAACCCTAAGACGATTTTAGCTACTTTTTCAGGGCTTTTTGCCTTGAGATCTTCCATGTTTCATTGAAAGATAAGTTATCAATTAATCATTCAATATGTCTATGTGTTGTTTGATTCTATCTTATGCTTGTCTTTTGTTTAACATGTTAGGCTAATTTTATCTTGTGTTTGCTTAGATCTAATGAAACCTAGCTATTGATTATTGGTTGTTAGTGTGTTATTAGTTGTATTGGATGATTGTTTATCTATGTTAGGCTTAAGAAAACTGGCTAACTTCCTATTCGGTAACTTGCTTGAACGTCTTAAGAAACATGAACCAAACGCGTACTAAAGGTTTTTATGGTTGTATTTAATGCACAAGCGAATTCTAGTGATCCCATGTTAGGAGCTTCCTAGCCGGCTCGACATAGGAGTGAAGTAGGAGCTTGTAGAGTTTGGGGAAGTAAGTACGCCACCCCACGAATGGTATTAAGGAATACACCCGTCATCCACGCGACTAATACACACTAATTAACCGGTAAAAGATAGTTAGGGAGTAAGGAAATCTAAGTAAACACATTTCTCTACACATAAGTTTCTCACCACTTTTCATTTTTGTTATTTTATTTTATTTGCATTTGTAGTAATTTGGGTTAGTTGACTAGCAACTAATTCCGCCCACTCCTTCAAAACCCGAGATTTTACTTGCTTACCATAAAATATAAAAATACAAAAAAGAATCTTCCTCAACCCTTAGACCTAATTAGAGTAGCCTTTCACACCTAACGAACACTATTCCCTGTGGAGAACGATCAATCCCCCGTACTTACCACTACACTATACTACATCGGTCAGGTACACTGCCTGGTGGGGTTGTAAGCCTCTTGAGATCCCTCGAGAGGTAAAACCTGTTGTAAGGTTGCAAAACCCACGCATCAAGTTTTTGGCGCCGCTGCCGGGGAATAGTTATTGTTTAGGTTGAATTTTTATTTCTATTAGGTCTACTCACTAGATTCCTTTCTAGTGAGATTTTTATTTTATTTTTCTAGGTTTTCTTTAGTCTATCTTTTTCTTTGTGCCCTTTGTTTGTAAAACCATTTTCATTTGTCACTATGGCGGATGAAATTCCATTTAGATCATTGACAATAGATGAACAATTATACTTCACCAAGAGATTTGTTTCCTATCATTCCTATGAATTGTTTCGTGATCTTTGTGATATCCAAATAAAGTTGGGGGTAAGGTTAGATGGGTTTAATGAATTCTATGCATGTGATACTTCTCTTAGACAATCATTATCTGGATCAATTCCTTTTAGTAAGACCCTTTGGATGAATTTTGAGGAAAGCTTCCTAACGATGACCCATAAGTGGAACGAATTGATGGATTCGTATGAGCAAAAAGACCTAGTTTCCAAGGACATGGACTTAGAGTCAAACCAAGATTCTGAGATGGTTAGAGTTGAGCCACCTAGCTGCATGTCATGGTTAGGCACTACCATAATACAGGGTGAACACTTAGGTGATCTTGATGTGATGGAGGATCTAGCCGAGCATGATCACATTGATCAAAAAGACCTAGGTTTTATGATCGATGACGATGAATCTCAAGAAACACATGATGAATCTTTTGGGCAATTTGAATATAGCAGTCAGAATATTGAGGATGATCCTTATGATTCGGATATAGAAGTTGAGATGCCTAGAGAAGCACTTGAGATACTAGGGAAAATGTTAGGGTTAGATTCTAATAAAACACATGATGAGGATATAGGTGGTCTTGACACAAGGAATGATGAGGTAAGTAACATAAGCCTACCAAGTACCCCACAAGTCCTACCATCATTTGAGGCACACACACCGCCCGTGACTTACCCAAAAGAAGTGGAAGAGACTATAGGAACCCCAATAGAGGTAGAACCCTTGGACCAAGCACAACTAGAGGATATAGGTTTGAATGCTTATAGTGATCACAACCTTACTCTTAGTTCTAGGGGATTTCCTATTTTTGATGAACCGGAGCCTCAACCAAAACCGTTACCTAATCTTCCATCCTTAGATGTGAATTTAGGAATTGAAAAAGGTCCCGATCCACCCATCAAACCATGTAGTCTGGGCAATGTTAAGATTAAGGTAGTAGACTCTAAGCCTTGTAGAGAGGAAGCTGACATAGGAGTGAACCATAACCTTTCATACTTACATCACCCATTCATGATTAATCACAAGAAACACTATGGGTTTAAACCGGGTTTATTAGGTCAAGATGGATTCCCAACTAGGAATCTCTCGAAGTTGATAGAAGATGATCCCTTTTTAGGAGAAAACTTTAATTCACCCATTGACCAAAGAGAACTAGGTAAGGTTATGATGAAAGGAGCACACCCATTTGAGTATATAATTCATCCGTCACTCTTTCCTCACGTGGCATACTTTCACCCAGATGGTGTGTATCGCTACTATCACCCGCACTTAATCCTAAGTGTAGAAAAAACCTCTCCTTTATCCATTAAATAAGGGTAGAGTCAGGCTCGTGACTCGAACAAAAACAAGCGCTCTTGGGAGGCAGCCCATGCTTTATTTGCTTTGTGTGTTTATTTGTTTGTTTGTTTATTTTTATTTGTTTCCGTATGTGTGTTTAATTTTTATTAGTATTGATTCATGTTCAAAAGTAAATTGTGAAAATGCTTTATTTTGTTTTTAACTTCGTCTTAACTACATATAAAGGTATTTTGCAAAAGATAAGTGTAAGGGAAATCTAAATCGGTTTATTAGAACACAAATGAACATGAATCATAATAATAATAAGTTAGCATACATATTCGTATTTGTTTGAGTCAAATGCTTGTATCGAGTCATAATGATATTTTGCAGGATTTCCAGGAAGTAAGGTAAAGGTTTTTCCAGAAATTTTCCGGAAACTTAAAATGAAAATTTTTGTCAGGTCATTTCTGACGGCGTCAGGGGTTATAACCTGACGGCGTCAGATTTAATTTCCAGAAATTTTTGTAAATTTTGTTTTCATAAAAAGTTTTTATTAAAATCTCCAACTTATAATCTCCAGGAATCTGCAAAGTTATCATTCCACAAGCATTATATCCTTATATATAGATTTTATCCCGCCGATGTTATGCAGGTTTTCGTGTTTGTTTTCTCAGGTTCAACAGGTTATTTTGGACAAGGAAATGTTTTGAATCAAGCTTATGGCGATGCATTAGTCATGGAGCTTCAACATTCTCTTTGGAGGAAGATTTAACCGTGTAATTTCATTATCCAACGAGCGAATCAGGGGAGTATTTGATTTCATTCTTTTACTTTATGCTTTTACATTTGTCATTTGAACATTGGGGACAATGTTCATCTTAAGTGTAAGGGGAGGGTAAAAGTACGATTTTTGAGAATACAATTGCGCTTGATTTTTGTTTGTTTGATGGTAGATGTGTAATAAAACTGAGAGAAATACTTGTTAAGGTAATTTTAGTGCCAAATTTAAAATTTTTTACAACATATAGGAGTGAAACTTTGATCTTAATGAGCGTCTCATGGATAGGAGTTATATGACTAGCACAAAAACCGTACCACTAAAAAATTTTCCACCCCCAAATATGTGAGGTTCGCCCCTAGAATTGGTAGGAAAAGCATTTATGCTATGATGTGTGTACCGGTAGCACTTAGATTCTAGAACTTGCGTTAGGACCATTCCGAGGCCACAAGTGAGACTACATTCGTGTAGTTAGATTTACTACATGATAAGAGGCATTAGGATTAACCCATTGTTTTACACCTGTGTTTTTGTTATAATTACATTGGCTACATTGGTCAAGTAATTCTCCCACACCCTTTGCGTTGTACTCATTTTTAGTACACGATACCCCTAGTACACCCCTCAGAGCCTATCTTTTCGTTTCGACCTTTAAGCATTTTACTTAAAGGAAGAATTTGTTACACCCCACTTAAATGTACACCCAAATCGCCTTAGCCTACCTTGTATGCACTCATTTTTAGTGCATTATTGTTACAACATTTGTTTAAACCCAAGTTAATTATCTAGTTGATTACATGGTTGCTAAGTCGAGTCATATCCTTGTACATATTGTTTTGGGACGATTGGGACTCATGGGTAAAGTACTAGTGTAATGGAGTAATGGGGAAGAACATCATTTATTACCCCCATATGTGCTAAATATTTTAAAAAGTACTCCAAGTTTTTCAATTATCTTAATTCGAGTCATTAGAATAGTTATTTGTAAAGTTATGTAAAAGTTCAAGTGTAAGGGATGCAACGCCCCTATGATGTATTATTTTGGATGGTAGGGTAAAAGTGTATGCAAAAAAAAAAAAAAAAAAAAAAAAAAAAAAAAAAAAAAAAAAAAAAAAAATCAAGAAAAATACAAAAAAAAATGAGAAAAAGAAAAGTAGAAAAAACATACGGACTACCATCCCGTTTCATTTTATGTTTATTTTATGTTTATGTTTTGTTATTTTCTTTCATTAGCTTAAGATCGAGTCTAGTCTTGGCTTAGCAACGTTGTATAGTACATGTGATTGATCAAGATCTTTAACTAGCCACCAGTAAAATATCCTTTATCCAACAAAACCGTGTTTTCCTTTTCCCTACACCTAACGTTATAACCCATTTAAAAGCCCTCTTTGATAGTTTATCTTAGGTGCTTACGCCTAGTGGAGGAGGTTTTCGATCCTTTCCCAAGCCTATGGTAATCTATTTGCTATGACAGGTAGTGAGAGATATTTTCCGTTTTCATTTATGAGATATATTTTGATGACACTTGAGAGATGTGAGTATCTAAACACTACTTGTGAGGTGCTAGTATGTAATCTCCGTGCTTATTATGATTGAAGTGGAACGAATATTTGTTGTAATTACTTTTATGTTTGCATTAAATGACCCCTAACTTGTATTTTGATTAGAATAAAAGCGCATTTGCTTGAGGACAAGCAAATCTCAAGTGTAAGGGTATTTGATGAGGCGAAAAGTGTACCGCTTTTAAGGGTCATTTAAGCCCGAAATCGTATTTATTTGATCAAATATTGCCCTAAATCGTTCCTTTTGTCATTTTAGGTACTTTTGAGGAGAAATCTGGAAAAGGAGGCATTTTGGACGTTTTTGGAGCATTAAAGTGAAGAAAACGGCAAAGTCTCAAGAATCGGCTAAAAGTTACTCTTGACGGCGTCACAATTAACATGGGACGGCGTCATGCCTTGGCAAGAAAAGTTGGATGTGAAATTTACTCATGACGGGCCAGTGAGTTTGCATGAGAATTCTGACGGCGTCACGTTTTAACTAAATCAAGGGCGTCACGGCTTAAATCATAAGGGGACGGCGTCACGTTCATGATCCGACGGCGTCAAGCCTTGATAAGCCAGAATGGATTTTTGAAGAGCTAAAGAGGGACGGCGTCAAGATGGTCATCCGGGAACCCTAAAAGCGGCGAGGTGACGGCGTCACAATGCATAAGGTGACGCCGTCAGATGTCAAAGTCTATATATAGTTTTCTAATTTTTTGTCATTAAAGGAGAGCTTAGTGTGTGGAATTTTGGGATAAAACCCTAAGACGATTTTAGCTACTTTTTCAGGGCTTTTTGCCTTGAGATCTTCCATGTTTCATTGAAAGATAAGTTATCAATTAATCATTCAATATGTCTATGTGTTGTTTGATTCTATCTTATGCTTGTCTTTTGTTTAACATGTTAGGCTAATTTTATCTTGTGTTTGCTTAGATCTAATGAAACCTAGCTATTGATTATTGGTTGTTAGTGTGTTATTAGTTGTATTGGATGATTGTTTATCTATGTTAGGCTTAAGAAAACTGGCTAACTTCCTATTCGGTAACTTGCTTGAACGTCTTAAGAAACATGAACCAAACGCGTACTAAAGGTTTTTATGGTTGTATTTAATGCACAAGCGAATTCTAGTGATCCCATGTTAGGAGCTTCCTAGCCGGCTCGACATAGGAGTGAAGTAGGAGCTTGTAGAGTTTGGGGAAGTAAGTACGCCACCCCACGAATGGTATTAAGGAATACACCCGTCATCCACGCGACTAATACACACTAATTAACCGGTAAAAGATAGTTAGGGAGTAAGGAAATCTAAGTAAACACATTTCTCTACACATAAGTTTCTCACCACTTTTCATTTTTGTTATTTTATTTTATTTGCATTTGTAGTAATTTGGGTTAGTTGACTAGCAACTAATTCCACCCACTCCTTCAAAACCCGAGATTTTACTTGCTTACCATAAAATATAAAAATACAAAAAAGAATCTTCCTCAACCCTTAGACCTAATTAGAGTAGCCTTTCACACCTAACGAACACTATTCCCTGTGGAGAACGATCAATCCCCCGTACTTACCACTACACTATACTACATCGGTCAGGTACACTGCCTGGTGGGGTTGTAAGCCTCTTGAGATCCCTCGAGAGGTAAAACCTGTTGTAAGGTTGCAAAACCCACGCATCACAACTCGTCAATCAATGAACAATACACGGCTGACTTTATACACATACATAAAAACACACATGTTAAAAAACACACACTCAAAATTCTCTCTATTTCAACTCATACAAAAACAAGCCGCTACACATAAAGCCT
Organism: Artemisia tridentata subsp. tridentata; assembly: GCA_021014915.2. Lineage (NCBI taxonomy): Eukaryota > Viridiplantae > Streptophyta > Magnoliopsida > Asterales > Asteraceae > Artemisia > Artemisia tridentata. The sequence continues at coordinate 333,845,798 of CP139506.1, forward strand.
TCTGTCGCCGTCGCTTCGATGCTGCCAGTCCCTCGATGCCGCCATTTATCCTTTATTGTCGGTGAATGGTGTGTGACGACGGTGATGGGTGTGTGACGATGGTGATGGTGGTGGTAGTTAACAAGTACAATAAACGGGTTTCGATGGTTTGTTTGTTTATGCTTTGAACACAAAAAATTGAGGATACTTTGAGCTTGTTTATTACTCCGTATATGAGATTTTTTTGGGGTTTTTTATTTTTATTTTTATCTCTCGAGATTTATGATTTTGAATATGATATCTTTTAATTTGTTTTTAGATCTTTAATTCTTCTTTTGCTCTGATGGTGGATCTGTTTGAATACGAGATGCTATATATGTTGTTTTTCTCGTGATGTTATTTTTTTTTGGTCGTACGAATTTAAGCTTGTGTTGATTGAGATCTATCTCTGTCCTTTGTTATACTTATACATGTGATTGAGTCCTTCAAAGTGATAATATGAAAGGTGACTAACTGAATTGTAATGGTAGTGATGTTGCCTATTTCTTGTCCTTTGGTGAGTTCTTATAATCTTATTTGAAAGTTGGCTTGACCAATTATGCTCTCTAAGGCAAATGAAGTTTGTGTTTTGATGCGAGTTTGAGTTTTAATATTTTGTGGTTGGGCAAAACCAGAGCATGCGAGTTGACATTATATGTCTAAACTATTTTAATCAGGTTTTGGCTAATACTAAACTATTGTTGTAGGTTATAATTATTTAGCAAAGTTATTAGTAAAGCCGGTCAAAGAGTACGCGACGAGTAACGTGCATTATTATTTGTTGAACGGCGAGGAGTAACGTGCATTATTAGTTATTATCTTATAATTGATGTAATGTTTTATTTTCAGTTTTACTAAATGTTTTTATATGTTTTTTGATACATGTTAAGAATGTTGCCTTGAGATGAATTATCGCATGACAATTACTTTTTGATATTCTCACGTTCTATTCGAATGTTACACGAAACATTTACCACAATATTGCATATCGTTAATTGTTTGCCCCTAGGATTTTTCGTTGCTATGCACGGATACTCGTCTAGTATATATTAAAGCGCATGGTCGGTGGCAATATAATAATATCCTTCCCATTAAAATATAATATACGGTCAGCCCTTTTAGTTAGTCCACGTGAGGCCCAAACTAGCCCGTTAATATAATAAAAAATTCCGCAGGCTAACATAATAGTAAAAAAATATTAGAAAGTACGGTCACAATTGGCAAAGAAATAATAAAAAATGTTGCAAAAGTAATTGTCACAGTCAATTGAATAAATATTTGCCATGTATTTACACAATGCCCCAAAATTATCTAATAAATTGCGGAAACTACCCTGAACTCTTTGTTATTTACGATTTTTTTATATAACAAATTTTATATATCAAATATTTAACAAATATCAAAAGATTTTATTAAAAAAAAAAACATACCACTGAAAAGGTCTACAGATGACGAACAAAAAGAGCCTAATATTTATATGCTTTCGCCACACGTACGATTTTATAAAAAATGTTGAAGCTTGATATAGATTAACAAATTGCGGAAACTACTTTCGATTTTTGTTATTTGCGACTTTTTTTATATAACAAACTTTATATATCACATTAAGTATGCCCCTATTTAATTGATAAATATACGAGCGACATACGGACTAAATCAAAATTGGTGCAAAAAAGACCCGCCGCAACGCGGCGGGCGCCTACACCTTGTTATATCTAATTCGCATATGTTAGAATGTGTACATCACAATAATTTATTTTGTATCTAATTCGCATATATTGGTTTTATGCAGAGAGACAACACAACTGTTGAAGAAACCACAATTTTGAATATTGATGAATCGGATTTGGGTGATGATAGTGAACTCTCGGTTGTTGTAACAAAAGCTCCAAAAGCTCAAAGTAGCAATAAGACAAACATCTTCGTTATCCTTATCCCAACGGTACTTCCGGTATTCATAAACATTATCCTTGTCCTTCTAATCCTATATATGTCCCCAAAAACAAAGTTCAACAACAAACTCATTTAGAGTTTAAAAAAAATCCTAGTGGTGAAGGTGCTAGTAGTTTACAAACTTGGAAACATGATAAAAGTAGGATAAAAAAAAGCATTGATTAACATGTTTGTTGTTGGTGAGATACTTTACAAGTTTGTTGAACATTAGGTTTTTGTTGAATATACTAATGTTTGTAATGGAAGATTTATTTTGCCACCAAGACATAAGTTATCTAAGGATGTTTGAAAGTATTACCTATATGAAAGAAGCAAGTTGTTAGCTTATCTAACAAAGCCAACCACTACTGTTCACTTGATTACTTATACAAGGGAAGTAGTTGTAAAAAAACAAACTATATGATTGTCACGACCCGTTTTATTGACGACGCATGGAATATGCACAAACGAATTATAAACTGTAGACCTATTGATAGTCATAAAGTGAAGGATATTGACAGTGATTTGCTTAAATGTATTGTTGGTTGGGGTATTAAGAATGTGATGACTATGACCGTAGACAATGTACCAAGTAATGATAAAGCACTAGATCATTTGATTAAAAAGTTTCCTATTGCTAAAATATATGATGATGGGAAGCATTTTCATATTAGATGCATGGCTTACATTCTAAATCTTATTGTTAAAGAAGGTTTAAAGGATAATAATTATCAGGTGGATTGCGTAGCAAATGCCGTTAAATATATTAGGTATTCATCACAAAGGATAAAGAAGTTTAAAAGAAGCATGAAAGAAGCTAACCTTGAATCAAATAGGTTTTTGTGTGGTGAATATCCTACTAGATGGAATTCCAAGCATTGTATGTTAAAGATTGCATGCTCGTTAAGGGAAGTGTTCTTCAAATATAAACTTGAAGATGTTTGTTATTATCATGATCTTGAGAGAGTGCCGAAACATTCGGACATTGGTGTGTGTGAAGGCATTGTTGAATTTCTAGAAAAATTCAAAGCTAAAACCGAACTAATTTCCTCCTCTTCAAAGCTTGTAGCGCATCCCTTGTATAGAGAAATACTAGATATAGACAAATATCTTCATTATTGGGTGACTAAACCCGAGTTTTGTCACATGGTTGGTGATATGGTTAATAAATATAACAAGTATTGAGGTAAATTAATGAGCTTAATGATTATATGTATTTTTCCACCATATTGGACCCAACTATGAAACAGCATCTTGTTACACATGGTTTTAAGAAGATGGTGGAGTATATAACATGTCTAGTGAAAGTCCTTTACCCGATGCTACCATGGTAAAGGAGATGTTGATAGAAGTTGTGAAAATAATGGAAGTTTTGTTTCAAACATACAAAACAAGGTTTGACACGGTTGTGCCAAAAAGCTCATCTAAAAAAACCAAGAATCAACAATCTTGTAAATCATATGTTGGGGAGAATGACTTATTAGATGATTGCTTAAATTTGAAAGACTCCGGCTCCATTGAAATGGCACTGAGTTAACTAGGTACCTAAATGAGCCGCAAATTAGATTTTCTAGTGATTTTGACTTTCTCGAGGTGTGGAAATTAAATGCTCCAATATTTTCAATAGTAGCTCGAATGGCTAAAGGTAATTTACTATACTTTTTGATGATTTTATTACTTGCGTTTTACGTTATTGTTGTTTCACAAGTTTTTATTATTTATTTTAAATATCTTGGAAATTCAAATAACCACCGTTGCTTCGGAGTTGGATTTTAGTACGGGAGGTCGGGTTCTTGACCCTTATAGGACTGAATTGTCTTATGTCGCAGTTGAGGCGTTAATATGTACTCAAGATTGGGTAAGAAAGTCCCAAAAAGCTATAATAGATGACATAGAAGATCTATTAAATGATGACGATTTTGCTGAAGGTAATAGCTTCAAAAAAAACATATCACTTTGCTTGCATAATTAAAATAGTAGACTTTTGCTTGTTTCTAATGTAGGGTTAATAGACAAAAATGTTACTAAAGTTTGCCAAAATATTCACCTAATTTACTAAAGTTTAAAACGTTACAAAAATGTTACTCAAGATTGGGTCACTCGTTACATAAGTTACTCTGTATGTTTTAACCCTTTGATGCCGGTTAAGTGTCGATGTGGCATTATTATTATTTTTCTATAATAATAATTATTTATTATTTAATCCCCATAATGCCTAATCATATAATACCCGCCCCTATATGAGTCATGATCTACTAGAAAGGAAATAAAAATAAAAAGTTTGCAAAGCCATTCAGCTAATGTCACGTGTCCCCCATACACTCCCTTCTTTTTTCTTATTAAATTCAGTTAGGGGGCATTTTTGTCATTTTAACCCCTTTTTTTAATTTCACACCAAATTTCAAACGCAAATATCTTTCAAACGACAAGCTTTTACGAAAAACCGATTTCACCATAATTTTTAGAATTTAATCCTCTTTAATTTGGTATAAATCTTGTTAAATATTTCAAACTTTTATTTTTTACATATAAAATGGTTCTTGATTTTATTGATTTTTTTTGGCATTTTCGGCCTTATTTTTTACCCTCATAAATGTCGAATCGTGAAAAACTTAAAACATGAAAGTTATAGATTTTTGTTCACTCTTTACACAGGTTTTTGAATCACTCAAATCTGATGTTATAAGAGTAAGATATCACACGTTAAAGATGGTGTTTTACTCATATTTGTTGCACACAAGGTGTTTGATGAAATGTCTAGCTTAGATTTTTAGTGTTAAAATTGAGCTAAATGCACTAATTTTTGTCCCACAACGCATCATTAATCATTTTATTAATGTAAGACTCAAAAAGTGATGTTTTTTAATAGTTAATGTTTTTAAAAAAATGTACGTATTGTGTTTTATTGCGTTTTTATCATAAATTTGACCAATATTAAATTCGAATTAAAATAAATTGTAAAACATAAAAATTATAGATTTTAGGTCAATCTTTACTCATGTTTTTTATTCACTCAAAATCCGATGTCATTTAAGTGATATATAACATGTTAAAGATGACGTTTTGTTCATCAGTTACTCTGTTCATCAATTTTTATTTATGAACATTAGTTCATCAGTAAATCAGTTAAGGATTTAGGGTTTTGGGTGTTGGGTTTAGGGTTTAGTTCACCAGTTAAGAAATTGAGGGGAACAATAAAAATTAGATGATCAAAAAAACATAAAACAGGACAATAACTGATGAATAAAAAAGATAACACAGGACAATAACTGATGAACCAAAAACAACTAATGTTCATCAACTAAAAAAACATAAACTAACTGATGAACCTATAACCTATGATAATACAAATAAACACAAATAAACTAACTGACGAACCTATGATAACATAATAGATAAAATAAATAAACTGATGAACCTATGATAACATAATAGCTAAAAGTCAATAAGTGATGAACAAAAAATAACTAATGTTCATCAACTCAAAAAACATAAACTAACTGATGAACTTATAATCTATGATAACACAAATAAACTAACTTATGAACCTATAATAACATAATAGATAAAATAAACAAACTGATGAACTTATGATAACATAATAGTTAAAAGTCAATAACTGATGAACCAAAAAAAGCATACGTTAACTGATGAACCTATGATAACATAATAGCTAAAAGTCAATAACTGATGAAATAAACAAAATTGTTTCATCAATTGATGAACTGATAAACTATAAAAATGATCATCAATTGATAGCTGATTATTGATGAACTGATGAACTAAAGAAAAACTAATGAACTAAACCCTAAACCCAACACCCAAAACCCTAAATCCTAAACTAATGTCCATGAATAAAAATTGATGAACCAAAGTAACTGATGAACAAAATGTCATTTTTAACATGTGATATCTCACTCATATGACATCGGATTTGAGTGAATAAAAAACATGAGTAAAGATTGACCTAAAATCTATAACTTTTATGTTTTACAATTTTTCTAATTCGAATTTAAATTGGTCAAATTTATGGTCAAAAAAGCAATAAAACACAATACGTACATTTTAAAAAAAAATAACGATTAAAAAATATCACTTTTTGAATCTTACATTAATAAAATAATTAATGATGCGTTGTGGTACAAAAATTAGTGCATTTAACGAAATTTTAACACTAAAAATCTAAGCTAGACATTTCATCAAACACCTTGTGTGCAACAAATATGACTAAAATGTCATCTTTAACGTGCGATATCTCATTCATATCATATCGGATTTGAGTGATTCAAATTTCTGGGTAAAGAGTGAATCAAAATCTAAAACTTTTGTGTTTTAAGTATTTTATGATTCGGCAATTTTTAAGGTAAAAAATAGGGTTAAAAATAGCAAAAGCATCAAGAAAATCATGACCCAATGAATATGTCAAAAAAAAAGTTTTGAGATAATTAACAAGATTTATACCAAATTAAAGAGAATCAAATTTTAAAAATTGTGGTGAAATCGGTTTTTTTCTAAAAGTTTGTCGTTTAAGAGATATGTGCGTTTGAAATTTGAGGTGGAAAAGAAAAAATGGGTCAAAAGACCATATTACCCCTGGGCGGATTTTATGTATAATTTAGAGTGGGGGACATGTGTCACACTATGAATGCCTTTCTACACTTTTTAATTTTACCCACTTTGCAATAGATCACCAACCGCCCCATATTACCAGTTGTTTAAAAAACAAAAACTTCGACTCGAAATAAACAAGAAATACCGTTCACAAACTCAGTTTCCTCTTTTTACACTTATTGTTCTAAGAGAGAAAGCATAAAAGGAATCATCGTTGATCTTTCAAAACAAAAAACAAAATGAAATTAAAATCAATAATCAAAAACCTACCTGAGACCTTTTAATGAAAGATCTTGAATCCAACTGCCTACAACATACCGATTTATGCTTAGGTGTAGGTGATATTCGTGTTTTGCATACATAAATTTATGTTAAGATGTGTTTGTGTTCGTGTTGCATAAAGAAGAAAGAAACGAGTTTGGTTTGTGTTGTGATTCGGTTAAGAAGAAAGAAAGAAATAATCTTTTAACTTCTATCATTCGTGGTTTGTGTTGTGATTGATAGATGCGTTTATATTTTTCGGTGAGGTGAAAGGATAAGAAAATGGGATGGAGGGATAAGGGAGGCTGAGTATGTGAGTGATATTAGGGTTACGAGATCTTATTTATATTCCTAATAATTAAGGTTTTGCTTGATAAGTGGGCTGGAAGTTATGGTTAAATAAAATTGGGTTGTGTTTGCTTATTTTGGTTGCAAGAATTAGTTCGCTTAGATTGGGGCGAAACACGAAGAGATGAGTTACTCAAACGAATTGGTCAACAGCTGGAGAACGCATCGGTTGCTGATCTTGTGAATCTTGATGTTGATTTGGTTCAAGAATTAGTTAAGATCTTCATGATGCAGGATCAGGTTGCAGGTTGCTGATTGTTGAAGCATAATTCCGCTAGGCAAGTCCGGACGGCTTCCACGTGCCGTCCATCCTCATTCCCGAGCCTTGAAGTGTGCTACAAACAAGAAAGAACCCGTTATAAGGAGTCCCGAGGCCGGAGCCCCGGGGCTACCCTCCGACGGTCAAGTCAGTCCTCTACTATAGGTATGGAGGGATATAAGTATGGAGGGATGAACCCTCTAATTAAGAGTAATTCTAGAGAGAGAAAGTAGAGAGAGGTAGGAGGTGTAGTGTGTGTATACAACCGCAAAGGGTGGTGTATATATAGTACCTGAGCTACTGTAGATGATGTCATCATAGGGAACATGTCCCCTTAAAACCTGGGTGGTAGGTACACGCGTGTGGTCACATCAATAGGGAACATATTACCTGGTGGTTAGTGCAATGTGTCATTCGTCCATGACGTTCGTCCATGTCGTCCTTCCTGTATCGTCCTTCCTGTGTCGTCCTTCCTATGTCTTGACGGATCAGGTCTCTCAGACCATATACGTCAACATGTCCCCCCAGTATTGCATTATTAGTAAAAGACTAATGATGTAATACTTAAATAATATTTGTATGGCCTTTCATCGAGTGACCATCTTAGAATGGTTTACTAAGTGGCCCATAAGCCGGTGCTTCATACGGCGAGTTGGGTCTATTGGACCACATACGCCATCATGTCCCCCCAGTATAGTATTGTTGACCTTCAGTCAATGATGATATACTTAAACATTGTTGGATCCGAAAGCGAGACATGTCTTTTCCGTCATCCCTTTGTTCCCTGCACAAATAAAACATAGCTTTTCCACCATAATCATTATTCTTTGTGAAGTGTCGTTATATATCATTTACATCTTAATTACAAACGTATGCCAAACACTTGTTTTTTATTACCTTTGCTATTTACATAGCTTCGGAAGTACAAGCTTATATGTTTGAGACGCTAACTTTTTAGATTAGTTTGTGTTAGACTTCTTTCGTGATAGGAGCATCAAAGGCATCCTCATCACGGAGCTTATTAGAGAGGGTGCTCACCCAAATAACGTGTGGATCCAAACCGCTCGGTGAATAGCACCTGGGCCATCCGAGGGGATGGGCACTCGGGCATACTGCCGTTCGGCAAATAGCACCTGGGCCTTCCGAAATGACATAGCACTCGGGCATACTGCTGTTCAGTGAATAGCACCTGGGCCTTCCGAAGTGATTAGCACTCGGGAATTTTACCTTTCCAGTGAATAGCACTAAGGTCTTCCAGAGTGACTTTTCACTCGGGCATAATACCTGTTGAGTTTATAACAAATTTCATTTTCGCAAATAATTTTACTTTATGCCTGGGTTCTCTCGCCCCTCACGTGGACACCGATCACATATGATGTCAACAAATGAATTAACACACTTTTTAACCCTCTCTTTTTTTTCCAAGGAAGTCTTCTTCTTTATCCTCAAAGCCTTCGTATACCCTTCATAATTTTTTATACCCTCATATAATATGAGCCTACGAATTTATGTCACTCTAAAGTGTGACATCCCGGGTCGCCACTCGTCTTGCCCGATACTAGGGCCAGCCTTGATGGCTGGAGACCTCAAAATCTGAAGCTATTAGTACTTATTAGAGTCGTTACTCCAAAAACAAACACAATTGGAGGGCCAGATTAAAAGCTCTGATGACCGTAGTTCAAGAAACGGAAACTCAAAAGGTGGACCAGAAGTAAGAGACCAAAGGTCATGGTGACTCGGTATGTATGGTTTGGTCGGTGGTACGCTAGGGTGATCGTATAATTTCTTCGATTTTGAGATCGCTAGGAATGAAAAATGTTGTTCCCTTAACACGCATAGAGTTAACTAGAAAGTTAATCTATTCGTGTTTATGACTAATACAATGTTATGATTAATTCTAACAGATTAATGAAAACGTAAAAGTAATAACACAAGTATTTTTCAACATTTAAATTCTTATTAGAAATGAATCAAAGAATCTATTACCCAAGTGTTTTGCAGAACAAACACTTGGGATTGAACAGACAAGGTATGGTGGTGTCTCCTATCTAAACTCAAGCTTTGCTTTGAGTGGTAACAATTCGACCCACTGAGCTATCTCAGGGATACGTTACTCTTTGTAGGAGAGAAGTTTCTTTGTAAAAGTCTAAGCTTTCAATGTACAAAACACACACGACTTCTCTCCTTTTGAACCTATTTATACACAAGTATCAAAGAATAAAAGTGATTAAAATACTACAACTTGTTGTAGCTAGCGTGTCTGACAATTACAACAGTAATTGTCATTTCCAAGAACCAATGGGAATGGACTATAAAGTCTTTAGGAGTGTTTGGTCTGACACTCCATGACTTTTAGCCGTCTTAGGGAAGGTTTCTTCCTGACAAGATAAGATTTGATCTTATCTTAAACTCTTCCCAGATCTTCCCGCCTTTCTTTCAGGCGTTTAGTTCTTCAGTCTTTAATCACTAGATGTTGTTGAGGAGACTGGGGTTCAGTGAGTTCTTGTCCAACACTCATTGAACCATCATCTTCTTCTTTGGCTTAAGTCCTACTCAGGGAGTACCGCCTTCCTGAGAGTGAATCCTTCTTCTTGAATTCGCCTTAAGCATCCTGAAGATGACTCACTGAGTGACTGTTCACTCAGTGACTTGAATTGTTCTCGGTTTAAGTTAACACTTAGTTAATTTGTGTTCAAATCTTGTTTTAAGTATTCTTGGGTACTGATGGACCTAACAATCTCCCCCTATTTGGATATAAATTAATCCTAAGTGTTCTGATCAGTAATGAGTGAGCTAATGACTTCTACTCATACTGAAAGTACTAGAAAGTAAACAAGGACACTGAAATAATAAAAACATCATCTTATTAATATCATTACAAGTCCTAACTAACTAAGTACAAAATACTCAGGGTTCTTGTACATAACCCTTGAGTTCAAGTTTCGCCTTCTTAGACACTAACACCTCCTTTTCAGGTCTTTCATTCATCATCTTGTCCAGCAGCTTAACAAACTCCTTGTTCTCAGGACTCTTTACTCTAAGTGCCATCAGTTTGTAGGCGAGGAGAGTTGTCGTTTCCACCAGATCAATGTCACTTACTCTTTGGAAGGCTGGCTGTGCAAATTCATCAATGAAGAAGATACCATACTCAAGCTTCTTGATGACATGGTTAGGAATGAACTTGACTCCCTCAGGGGGAATCCTGTTGCAGTGCAAAGCAGCTATATATTGTTCAGGTTCCTGATCCACTGCTTTTCGCTTCCTTCTGGACTTCTGAGTAGGTTCAGGGATTGCCAGTCCCTGAGAAGCAAGCGCCATCTCATGATCAATCCTAAGACTCTTAGCTACCCTTTCAAGTTCTTCATATTTTGCGTTCAGGGACTTGATAAGAGATGGGGCTATCTTGCTTTGTGTCTTCTTCCTCAGGATGGGCATCATCGTATCCCATTCCCTTAGCCCAAAGTCTGAGAATTTAATGGGCTGATTAACCTTAGACTTCCTTGGTCCCCTGTGAACCGTTATGCTTATGGGCTTGGTGGGGTGAATGGTTATGTCAGTGATTGTGCCCTCTCCTTTAGTCTTGGTCATGTGCCACACATACCTCTCATAGGTTCTTTGCCTCCTTTATTCTTTTAGTTTGGCTTGTTTGTTGTGTTCTTGAAGAAGTTTAGCTTGTAGCCTGATGAATTCATTCCCCTGAATGTCCTTTTTCTCAGACTCCTTGATCACTTCTTTAGCAACCTCAACAATTACTGGTCTGTTGAGTTGCTGTTCTTTCTCTTGGGCCTTCCTGAGATCTTCTTGATGCAAGATTTCAGCTATTTCATCAGGAGTCCCAAAGACCCTTTTCCCTCCTTCCAAATCAACGTAAAAGGGTGCATCAGGATCTGCACATCTTTCATTTGTGGCCTTAACCAAGTGTGCTTCAGGAGGAGTGCTTGTTTCAGTCACCATGATTCCCTTCCCTTTGTCAATGGGAGGGGGTTGATTGGTGGAAGTTTCAGGGACAACCACTATAGCAGATGAAGGATCTTGAATAGGTTCATCGATTTTCTCCCCCTCAGCAGGTATTGGAACTTCAGTGGATGTACCTGCTGACTGAGGAGGAGGAGCTACTTGAGAGGCCTGAAGAATGGTGAGGACACTGGAGACCATCTTTTTAGTTTCTGATGACTCATTCTTCAGGGTGGTAATTTCAGCCGCCATTGCCTTTTGGGTCGTGGTAAGTTCAGTGACATGAGAGGTATAGTGGTCGATCAACTCATTATGTTTTGTTGAGAGCTGATCAAAGGCTGAGGATATCCTTTCCAGGTGCCCCTTGGTATCAGTGACTGCCTGATGAATAGAATCTTGCTGCGACCTGATAGATTTGAAATCCACCCCCTGAACAAGCTTGAGAAGCTCAATGATGGAATTAGAGGTGAACTTCTGGGTATCCATGTACTCATGTAGTCTTTTGATCAGGATGGGATCATCTCCAAGTTGTTCCTGAATAGATTCAAGACCCTTAAGAATGTTGGAGAGTTCCTTGTGCTGTTCAGTGCCCATTTCATCAATGGTCTCTCTCAGGTCGCCGAGTTGTTTGTCAGTAAGTTTGGTGACCTGAAGCACTTTCTCCTGAGATTCTTCAACAGAAGCCTTGAAGTCGGCATAGGAGGCTGCCACTTCAGTGTGCTGATTCCATTGTTCTTCCGTGAGTTCAGTGTAAAGACCCTCGTTGGCTTTGCGAAGGAATTTAACCAGTTGTCTTTCAGTCAACGGAAGAACGTTATCATATCTCGCCAACCACTGAGGAGTGGCGGGAGAAGAAGAACCTGATGATGATGATGATGATGATGATGTGGGGGAGCTGGGTTGTTGATCCTCAGGGGGAGGAGAAGATGGTTGTAGTTCAAGGTGTTGAGGAGGGCTTATATCAATCTCCATTTCCTCCTTGTTGGGAATTAAATATTCTGAAGTTAGAGTATCTAAGATAAAGGTTCTGCTAGTTCAAAGTCAAGGTACTGCTAGAGCAAGAAAGGTACTGCTAGACCAAGATCAAGGAAGGTACTGCTAGTACAAGTTCAAAGGTACGGTTAGTGCAAAATGGTACTGCTGGTCAGTGAGTCATCCTGCTGCTGAGTAGATAAGATTGAAAAAATATTTATTGTATTTTGGTCAACAATATACGGTAGATAATATCTTACCCCATGTGCTTAGTTAACAAGTTGTGTACATAGATACATGTTGTATCTTATGTACTGACACTCAAGATAAGTTAACAAAGTAAGTCGGCTAAGACTTTAAGCAATATGTAAAGATCTCTTGGACTATAAAAGAGATCTTAGTCAAGTGATATTAGTGTTAGTCCATGCATATGTTATTTTAGAACACTCATAACTGTTAGATAAGAAAAAACACAAAAACATCACAAGTTAGAAAAACTTAAGATTCAAGGTTGTAACCCTAGTGATATTTCAAGATCACTCGTATTATTATTTTTAATAATATTGAATCGTTTGGTGATAATCTTTATGTGTTCATTGCTAACTAACAAACATAACAATTCCATTTCCATAACATACACAACCTTCTAAGTTTGGTTGAGTGAATTCCGCGCACTTAATCATTTTAACACAACATATCATACACACAAAGTCACAAGGTTTAACCACCTTAACCGTGTGTCCAGGATTCTAGCAAGTGGTATCAGAGCTCAGGTTGATATTGTTGTTTTTAGAAGAAACAGAAATGGATGTACAAGATGTTCAAACCAATGTTGCTGCAAAGTTGCCCATGATCAAACCCAATGAGTTTGAGTTATGGAGGATGAGAGTTGAGCAATATTTTATGGTTCAAGATTATGCTCTTTGGGACATAATTCAGTATGGTGATTCCTTCACTTTAGGCTATTCAGATGTTCTTGTTGAAGGGAAAACAGTTAGAAAAAGAAATACTGGACCAGTTTCCAATGATGAAAAGATACAAAAGAGAAATGATCAGAAAGCAAGAAACTTGTTGCTTATGACCATTCCTGGTGAGCTGATGCTATCTTTTAGCAAATATCTTGATGCAAAAACTCTTTTTGAAGAGATTTGTGCATGGTTTGGTGGTAATGAAACTACCAAAAAGACACAGATGACATTACTAAAGCAACAATTTGAAAACTTTACTGCTTTTAGTAATGAGTCTCTTGATAAGCTATTTTCAAGACTACACAAGCTTGTCAGTCAGTTAGCTGTGTTGGGTGTTGAGACAGAAAAGGAAGATCTCAACATGAAGTTCTTGAAAAGTCTACCTGATGACTTCCATACTCATGTTATTGTCTGGATGAACAAACCAGAAATTGAAACAATGAAGCTTAATGATTTGTTCAACAACTTTAAAATTGTTGAACAAAGTCTGAAGAGGGGTGGAAGCTATAGTACTAGTTCTGGGAATGCTACACTCTTATCAGTTCCTAGTGTTAGTCATTCAGAAGAGGTAGATGAAGTTGAAAGTGTTTCTAATATTACTTATGGTGGTCCTTCTACTAGTTTACAAAAGGATATTGCTGGACTTGGAGATCCAACATTTTATGCCTTTATAACCAGTCAATCTAGTGGTTCTCCTCTAAATCATGAAGACCTTGAGCAGGTAGATGGTGATGATTTGGAAGAGATGGATGTTAAGTGGCAAGTTGCTTTACTTAGCATGAGGGCTAAGAAGTTTTGGCAAAAAACTGGAAAGCAGATTACCATAAATGGTAATGATACTGCTGGGTTTGATAAGAAGAAAGTGGAATGTTTTAACTGTCATAGGTTGGGACATTTTGCTAAAGAATGTAGAAGCCCAAGGAAGCAGGATAATAGGAACACATGGTATAAGCAAGAGAGGAATAAGGAAGTACTGGTGGAAGAGCCAAAGGCTATGCTGGCTATTGATGGTATTGGATATGATTGGAGCTCTATGGCTGTTAAAGAGGACGCACCACCAAATGCTGCTCTTATGGCCAATGAATTTGCTCTAATGGCTTCTTCTGATTCAGAGGTAGATACCATTCCTACTTGTACTAATTCATGTCTAATCTAAAATTATGAAGAATTAAAAGAGATTTGATGCTTTTAGAGAAGAGTTAATTGATGCCCTTCATAATTTAGCTAATCATAAGAGGTGTGTAGGAGTTTTAGAAAAACAGATTCAACATTTTAAAAAGAATGAATCTACGTTTACTGATGACTTAAATGCTTTAAAAAGAGGAATAGCATTTAGAGATGAATTACTTAATGATCAAAGTAAACGTTTATCTGAAGTCAAAAATGAAAAAGAAAATGTTAAGGTTACTATAGATACTTTAGCTCATGCCTCAGAAGGAATGAATAAGATTTGGGAAGCTCAGGTAATTGATAAAGCTAATTTAGGTGTAGGTTATAAAACTGTCCCTCCACCATACAGAGGTGTTCCTTCACCTCCAGGTGTTGACCTAGCACATACAGGTTTAGCTGAGTTTCAAGAACCAATCATGGAATATGGTTCTAAGGCTAGTAAGAGCCTTAAGGTAGAAAAGATAAGTAAAATTTTAGATAAAACTTTACTTTATCAGGACAAGGTGTCCTTTGCTAAGAAAGGAGAAACTATAGTTGTTGAAGATTGTACAACTGATAGTGATGATGAAGAAGAACAGGTTATGTCTAAACCTGAAGTGGTTAAGAAAGTAGGAACAAAGGTTCCTAAGATAGTCAAACACAATACTGATAGGCCTAAATCAAACATTAAGCATGTTAGGCAACCAGTTAGATATTGTGAACAATATAGAACTACTAACAAACCCAAAGGCAACCAAATGAATTGGAATGGCCTTAAGTCTCACCAACTAGGTGATGACTTTGCTTTTTATAACAAAGTTTGTTATACATGTGGTAGTTTTGACCATCTTGCAGCTTTCTACAACCAATGGGTATCTGGGTATGAAAACAATAGGGTGAACTACAAAAGGCAAACTCCTCAAACTCACTTTCACTCTAACACTCATAGAACAAAGCCCAGAACAGTCTCAAACAAGTCTGGACCAAAAGGTCCTGCTAGACCAAAAGGTCCTGCTAGCACAGACAAAAAGGTACTGCCAGTACAAATAGAAGGTACGGGTAGAACAAAAGGTACGGTTAGACCATTGATGACTGTTAACCCAAAACCAACAGCTAAGGATGCAAAAACAACTTTCAAACATGCATCTACAACTGTTCTAAGGCCCATTCAAACAAAGGCAGTGGTCCATAAACAAATTTGGAGACCAAAGAGTTCAACTACAAAGTTAGCAGACTCTGCTGCTAAGCATGTGGTTCACTCTGCTGCTAAGGGAAAAAGGGCAAATGCTGTTAAGGCCTCAGCATGTTGGATTCTCAAATCCAATGTTGCATCAACTGTTCTCAAAAGATTTCACTTCATTGATGCAAGAGGCAGATCCAAGTCAGTAATGGCTTGGGTCCCCAAAGAAAACTGACACTCTTATTTGTGTGCAGGAACATTCAATTGATAACCAAGAGGATCAAGGATACTCAGATAGTGGATGTTCAAGGCACATGACAGGCAACATGTCTTATCTCTCAGATTTTGAAGCTTTCAATGGAGGATATGTTACCTTTGGAGGGGGTGTTCGTGGCAAAATTTCTGGTAAAGGTACAATCAAAACCGGAAATTTAGATTTTGAAGATGTGTACTATGTAAAAGAGCTAAATTATAATCTTTTTAGTGTCTCACAAATGTGTGACAAAAAGAATAATGTTCTTTTCTGTGAGACTGAATGTCTTGTACTTTCTCCTGATTTTAAGATGCCTGATGAAAGTCAAGTACTTCTTAGAATTCCTAGAAAGGGCAATATGTACAGTGTAGACATGAAGAATATTGTTCCTAAAAAGAATTTAACTTGTCTTGTTGCAAAGGCCACATTGGATGAATCAATGAAATGGCATAGAAGGCTTGGTCATATTAACTTCAAAACCATAAATAAAATTGTTAAGAATGGTTTGGTAAGAGGTTTACCTCACAAAAGATTTGAAAATGATCAAACATGCATTGCTTGTCTAAAAGGCAAACAACACAAAGCCACTTGTAAGCCCAAGATTTTTAACACTATCAATCAACCATTGTTTATGCTTCATATGGACTTATTTGGACCTGTTTCAGTAAGGAGTATGCAACATAAGAAATATTGTCTAGTTATTACTGATGACTATAGCAGATTTACATGGGTTTTCTTTCTATTTTCTAAGGATGAGACATCAAGCACCCTTAAGACTTTCATAACAGAAATAGAAAACCTAGTAAGCAAGAAAGTAAAAGTCATTAGATGTGATAATGGGACAGAATTTAAAAATAGAGTTATGGATGATTTCTGCAAAGAAAAAGGTATTAGGAGAGAATATAGTGTTGCTAGAACTCCACAACAGAATGGAGTGGCTGAAAGAAAGAATAGAACACTAATTGAAGCTGCTAGAACAATGTTAGTTGATTCTAAGCTACCTATAATCTTTTGGGCAGAGGCAATCAACACTGCTTGCTATGTTCAAAATAGAGTTTTAGTTGTGCAGCCTCACAATAAGAGATCATATGAACTTTTTAATGGTAGAACTCCTGCAATAGGATTTCTTAGACCTTTTGGATGACATGTGACAATTCTCAATACCTTAGACCATTTAAGAAAATTTGATGGTAAAGCAGATGAAGGTTTCTTAGTTGGATATTCTCTTGTTAGCAAAGCTTTTAGAGTTTATAACTTAAGAACTGAGAAAGTACAAGAAGAACTACATGTGGAGTTTTTAGAAAACAAATCCAATGTAGTAGGTCAAGGACCAAAATGGATATTTGATCTTGAGTATCTAACCAATTCTATGAATTATATACCTGTTGTTGCAGAAACTAATAATTTTTCAGGTTCACAAGCAACAAATGAGGCAGAATTAGAGAAGGATCAAAATGATGGCACAATGCCAATATGGTCAAATGCAAGTGTGGAATCAACTTCAACAAAAGATGTATTTTCTTCTAGTAAAGCTACAGGAGATGTTGAAGATGACAACAAGGATGATGGAATAAAAGAACAACTCAATATTTCAAATATTGATGGTACTGCTGAGACAGAGCAAGGTACGGCTAGTACTTATAAAGGTACTATTGGTACATTTGGAGGTACGGCTAGTTCATTTGAAGATACTGCTGGTCCTTCAAACTCAAAAGATGTAGAGTTCCAAGAAGATGAAGTGGATTTGGGTAATCTTCCACCATCTTATCAAGTTCCTTCTACACCACACACAAGGATTCACAAAGTCCACTCCCTGGATAATGTGATTGGAGATGTACAATCCGATGTGAAGACAAGACAACAATTGATGTCTTCAGACCAACAAGGGCTTCTTGATGCCCTTTATACTTCAAAACAGCATGAACTTTCAAACTCTTGCTTGTTTGTATGTTTTCTCTCACAAGCTGAACCAAAGACAATTCTGACAGCCCTAGATGATTCAAGCTGGTTAGAGGCTATGCAAGAAGAGCTTCTTCAGTTCAAGATTCAAAAGGTTTGGGTGCTAGTTGATTTACCTACAGGTGTGAAGGTAATTGGCACTAGATGGGTTTTTAAGAAACAAAAGGGATGAAAGGGGAATTGTGATTAAGAATAAAGCTAGATTAGTAGCTCAAGGGTACACACCAGAAGAAGGGATAGAATATGATGAGGTTTATGCTCCAGTAGCAAGGATTGAGGCAATTAGGCTGTTTCTAGCTTATGCTTCATTTTTAGGCTTCACATTCTACCAAATGGATGTCAAGAGTGCATTTTTATATGGAACAATTGAAGAAGAGGTGTATGTTTCACAACCTCCAGGCTTCATTGACCCATTACATCCAAACAAAGTGTACAGAGTAGTGAAAGCTCTATATGGCCTTCATCAGGCACCAAGAGCTTGGTATGCAACACTAGCTTCCTACTTATTAGAAAATGGATTTCAAAGAGGAAAGATTGATCAGACACTTTTCATCAAACAGCACAAGAAGGATCTTCTGTTAGTGCAGGTGTATGTGGATGACATTATCTTTGGATCTACTAGGAAGGAGATGTGTTTAGAATTTGAGAAGCTTATGAAAGATAAGTTTCAGATGAGTTCTATGGGAGAACTTACATTCTTTTTGGGTTTGCAAGTTAAGCAATCATCTGAAGGCATATTTATTAGTCAAGACAAATATGTTGCAGAGATACTTAGAAAATTTCAATTTGCTGATTCAAAAATAGCAAGCACACCAATGGACTCTGAGAAGCACCTTCTGAAAGATGAAGATGGAGAAAATGTAGATGTACACACTTACAGATCTATGATAGGCTCTTTGATGTACCTTACATCATCTAGACCTGATATCATGTTCCCTGTTTGTGTTTGTGCAAGATTTCAAGTTACTCCAAAGGTTTCTCATTTAACTGCAGTCAAGAGAATTTTTAGATATCTCAAAGGTCAACCAAGGTTGGGTATATGGTATTCTAGGGAATCTCCTTTTGACTTGGTAGCATATTCGGATAGTGATTATGCTGGTGCTAGCTTGGACAGAAAGTCAACAACTGGAGGATGTCAATTCCTTGGGTGTAGACTTGTCTCATGGCAGTGTAAGAAGCAAACAAGTGTGGCAAATTCAACAACTGAAGCTGAATATATAGCTGCTGCAAGTTGCTCTAGTCAAGTTCTATGGCTTCAAAACCAACTCCTTGATTATGGGTACAATTTCTTAAACACTGTTATTCATATTGATAATAGTAGTACAATTTGTATTATTAGAAATCCAGTGCAACATTCTAAAACAAAACACATTGAAATTAGACATCACTTTATTAGAGATTGCAATGAGAAAAGATTAATTCAAGTAATGAAAATTGCTTCAGAACATAATTTTGCAGATCTACTTACAAAAGCTTTTGATGTTGGAAGGTTTCAGTACTTGGTAGCAAGTATTGGAATGCTTAATCTTTGAATTTTTCAAATAATGTGTTTATGTAAATAAATTTTTGTTGGTACTGCTGGATTTATAAGGTACTGCTAATGTATCATAAGGTACTGCTAAGCACACAAGGTGCTGCTAGTACAAATGTAAATTGTGTTATTCATACGGTTAGTCCTATATTTATTCTAATGCAAGACAAGTACTTTGTACTTTGTTCTTTTGGTTTTAGACTAACAATTTCAGGTATGAATATGTGAACACAAAGGAAATTTCAAGTGAAATGGAAGCAACACAATGCTGATGTTGGCTGCTAACATAATAGGTTTATGATGGACTGAGTTTGGGAATTCAAAACTCCTTAAAACTTCTTTCTTGAAATCTAGTTATGATATTTCACATTGAATTGATGACTTAGTTGATCAGATAGTAACTGATGCAACTCACTTTCTATCATTTTATACTTTTAAGTATAATGTGCAAGTCTGAGGACATCTGATAGAAAGAACAGCTAGTAAAAGTGAATCTAACACTTGTGTTAGAGGCAACAATTACTATGAGCTGGAAACCCTGTCAAGAAAGCCTTTTGAATAGGTTTATCTTCACACAGGCAGTTATTTATAACTGAAAAACATTGGTTCTTACACAACCAGAGGTTGCTTTAAACCGAAATGTTGATTAAGTGTCTGTTATACACTTGATCCCTTCAAAATGGTTGAAAGTAGTATGATTTTTCAATTCTAAAATCATGAACATACTACTAAGTCAAATGATTTCTTAAACAAGGATTTTCAAGAGATTCACAAAAACCATCCATTGATGGATCATGAATCAAAATGTCCACTGATTCACCTCTCATAGGAGTTAACACACCTAGAAGTGATGAGGGCAGTAACTTAAACTCTTAAGGAATTGATGGCTTCATGTACAACATTGTCTGACAACAAGTTCTATTTGATGGATCAGATGATAAAGAAGAGAAGTTCTTTAGTACATAGCGAGATCTTCCAAACAAGGGGAGGATAAATTTTATTTGCTTCAGGGGAGGTAACAATCTCAGGGGAGGAAATAATAACCCAGAAAAAGGAAGAAAAACTCAATGTTATGGAAGGAGAAGACAAGAGCATACAAGATGATGACATAGAGGTTGAAAATGATAAGAATATATCATATATTCAAAAGGGATGAAGCATTCCTAAAGGAGAAAGTTCTATCTAGATCAAACGAAGGAAAGTTTCAATTTCAGTTCATTATGTTTGTTCATCACTTGCAAAGGCATGCTGTTATATGATTTCACTTGTTGAAACAAGCATCCAAGATACACAGTATCATTGCCTCTTATAATTCCTCCATCCAAGGAAATTGCACCATCTTTTAGTCCAAGATTGATTCAATGTTTTGATATTGCTAAAGTCAAAAGAAGAACAAAGCAGATTAGTTCAGAATAGAAGAATAGTTCAGATTCATGAAGTGTTTGAAAGATCTTCACAAGTCCTCATTTAATTCAGAAAACATGTTTGAAATGATTCACATGTTTATGGGAGGATTGTTGGGAATTAAATATTCTGAAGTTAGAGTATCTAAGATAAAGGTACTGCTAGTTCAAAGTCAAGGTACTGCTAGAGCAAGAAAGGTACTGCTAGACCAAGATCAAGGAAGGTACTGCTAGTACAAGTTCAAAGGTACGGTTAGTGCAAAATGGTACTGCTGGTCAGTGAGTCATCCTGCTGCTGAGTGGATAAGATTGAAAAGATATTTATTGTATTTTGGTCAACAATATACGGTAGATAATATCTTACCCCATGTGCTTAGTTAACAAGTTGTGTACATAGATACATGTTGTATCTTATGTACTGACACTCAAGATAAGTTAACCAAGTAAGTCGGCTAAGACTTTAAGCAATATGTAAAGATCTCTTGGACTATAAAAGAGATCTTAGTCAAGTGATATTAGTGTTAGTCCATGCATATGTTATTTTAGAACACTCATAACTGTTAGATAAGAAAAAACACAAAAATATCACAAGTTAGAAAAACTTAAGATTCAAGGTTGTAACCCTAGTGATATTTCAAGATCACTCGTATTATTATTTTTAATAATATTGAATCGTTTGGTGATAATCTTTATGTGTTCATTGCTAACTAACAAACATAACAATTCCATTTCCATAACATACACAACCTTCTAAGTTTGGTTGAGTGAATTCCGCGCACTTAATCATTTTAACACAACATATCATACACACAAAGTCACAAGGTTTAACCACCTTAACCGTGTGTCCAGGATTCTAGCACTCCTCAATACCCAGATTGTCGTCTTCATCACCAAAATCCACTAATTCCTCTTCTGACTCTTCATTCAGTAAGATTTCAAGATCAGCCAGAGAAGGAACCTTCAGGGTATCCGGCTCCCCCTCAAAAGAGGGCTCACCTTTGTTGTGGCCAGGTCCTGACCCCGTCATAATAACTGAGTGGGTTTGCTCAGCCTGACTAGTCATAATAACTGGGGGGGGGGGGGTTTGCCCAACCTGACTTTTGGGGGCAGTTCCTGAGTGAAGGGATCCACCTGAGGTGGTTATGGGTTCCGTATCAGCGGTTGGTTTATATCCCTCTAAGTCTTTGTCCCTCTGAGCGCCTTCAAGTCCTGACGGGTGTTTTCAGAACTATCATGAGGCACTGATTGTAATGGTTGATGGCCCCCCTTCCCATCAGGGTTGTACTGCCCTTTTGGGGATTCAGGGACCTTTACTCCCTGAGACCCTGAGTGTGATTGCTCAGGAACGTTAACGGGATATGATTGGTGATGGGTCCCCTTCTTAGTGGAGTAGTGCTGCCCCACCGAGGATTTAGAACCCTTTTCTCCCTCAGGAACTGATTGTGATTGGTCAGTTCCTTCATCGGAATGTGAATGGGTGGTTGTTCCTGACCCTACTAACTTGTGTATGTCAGTAGGGACATGTGGAGAGGGTTCGCCCGAGGACACTGAGGATGATTGCTCAGTGACCTCTGTTGGCCTTTGTTTTGTGGTCAGGGGGGTCTCTGTAGTGGGTGTCTCAGAGGTCTGGGCCACATTCAACCCCTTTTTAAGGTTGAGTTGGTTTTCGGCATCAGTCTCAGTGGCGAGTGGTTTGGGTTTAACCACCTTACTGGACTGACCCTTCTTTGTCTTCTTCACCTTTTTTGTAGGTAAAGGTACTGGAGAAACAACGTTCTCCCCCTGAATAACCACCAGCATGTAGTTAGTCAGGGCAATGAGTTGTACCTCAGTGATGCCACTAGTGAAATTGGTCTTATGTAAGACGTCAGGTTTCATACCTACGACGTCAGGCCTCACATAGTCAGAACCAAGAAGGTCCTGAAGCACACATGAAATAAACCTAGGATAAGACAAGTGTTTTTGCCTAGATTTTCCTGAGAGCTTAGCAACAAGGTCACGGAAGATAATACCTCCGATATCAATTTTTCTACCCTCCAAGAGACTGAACAACATCAATTGTTGTGATGAGTTCAATTGCTCAGTGGAGGATTTATTCCCCCCAAGGACCTGAATGACGAATGTCATCAGGATCCTCCAGACTGGGTGGAACCAGGTTTTGACAATTGGAGCCTTTTCTAATAAGGCTCCAGCGGACTCCTTAGGACGTTTTGGGTCATGAGGTCCTAAGAATATCAACTCTGCTTTGACCTCTTGGTCAGTAGGATTGGGCTCAAAAGCCTCAGCAAAATCAAGACCAGTGGCCTTGATGAAGTCATTGTAACCCAGGGAGAGGGTCCTTCTCCCATTCATCACTGTGAAAGTGATGATGGATTCTTTGGTGTCTTTTGGGCTAGTAGCCACAGCAGTACACCAGAATTCCCTCAAGTAGTCATGGTAGATGACTGAGGGGGTTTTGGTAAATGCTTTTGCAAGAAAACAGTTTTGAAGATATTTCATTACGTTCTTGTAAGCATGGAACTTTTGTGGATAGGAAAAGTTTCCCACCACATTGTTCTTTGTGAGGTCTACGCCCTCTAATATGAAATCCACATTAGGGGCGTATGTGATAGCATTAGAAGAAGCCATTTGTATTGGTAGGTCTGGGTTAACAAATGATTCTGGGTTTCTAAAGCCTAAGAACACACACACTATTAGTTTTGAGAGAAAAAAAATGGGCAGAATTTGCTTAAGATTTCTAATAGACGTGTGTGTTGTTATTTTGGTTGGGGTATTTATAGGGAAGTGAAGTGGAGGGTATTTTAGGCATTAAGCGAATTTTATTTATTCAAAAAGAATTTTTGGAAACTGTTTTGAATAAAATGTTTTGGGATCCGCATTTAATGCCACCACTCCACTTTTCCCTGGTTTGGCGCAACAGTCAAGGTGAACAGTTGAGCAGTTCTGCAAAAGTGTAATTTGCAGAGATGAGTCATCACATATCTGTAATGTGATTGGAGAGGCATTTAATGCCAAGTGGGAATGTGGTGGCCCAGAGGTGGAAGCCAGAAAGGCAAAAAGAATAAATATTCTTAAATTAAATATGAGTTCAGTTACCAACCTCGGACATTTACTAACTAGATACTTAGAGCATTTAAGTCAGTATTTAATGTCTCTTGAGGACCCTGAATGACTTTTCATTCAGTGAACCTGATTGTCAGGACTTGGGTTTAGTCACTGATGGTTCTAGTGATCAGGAATTTGGGTCTAATTCCTGAGGTTCAGGGTTTAGGAACTTGGGTTTAATTCCTGAGGATTAAGGGTTCAGGAACTTGGGTTTAGTTCTTGAAGTTCAGTGACCTTTCTCACTGAAGAACATATTGAGTCAGGGATTCAGAATTTACACATATTTGGATGAAGTCAATCAGTGGACTGATTCTCAATATCCAACATTCCTAGTTCAGCTTTCAGTCTGGTGAAAGTTGGTTCATCCAATGGCTTGGTGAATATATCAGCTAGCTGATATTCAGTAGGAATGAAGTGTAATTCAATGTCACCATTCATGACATGGTCCCTGATGAAGTGATATCTAATATCAATGTGTTTTGTTCTCTGATGAAGAACAGGGTTATTTGAGATGGCAATTGCACTTGTGTTATCACAAAAGATGGGAACCATCTTGTACTGAATTCCATAGTCACTGAGTTGACTTTTCATCCAGAGTACATTTGCACAACAACTTGCTGCTGCAACATATTCAGCTTCAGCTGAGGACATGGCAACTGATTGTTGCTTCTTAGCACTCCAACAAAATAGTTTTCCACCAAGAATTTGGCAAGAGCCTGAGGTGCTTTTTCTGTCTATGTTGCATCCAGCATAGTCAGAATCTGAGTATCCTTTAAGATCAAGGCCTGAACATTTTGGATAATATAATCCAAGGTTTGGAGTACCTTTTAGGTATCTGAATATCCTTTTCACAGCAGTGATATGAGTCTCTCTTGGGTCAGATTAATATCTGGCACATAAGCAGACTGAGAATTGGATATCAGGCCTTGATGCAAGTAAATACATCAGTGATCCTATCATTCCTCTAAAAAGAGTTTGATTCACCGGTTTTCCAGTAAGATCAGGACCAAGGTTGTTTGGGGGTACCATGGGAGTTTTGACTGAGGCACAGTCACTGAGCTCATACTTCTTCAGTAGGCTTTTGACATACTTCTCTTGACTGATAGAGGTTCCTTTATCAGTCTGCTTGATTTGTAGACCAAGGAAGTAAGTCAGTTCTCCCATCATGCTCATTTCAAATTTCTTTGCCATTAGTTTTTCAAACTGTTTGCAAAGTTTATAATTTGTTGAGCCAAAGATGATGTCATCAACATACACTTGTACAAGTATGACATCATTATTTGTCTTGTAAATAAACAATGTATTGTGTGGAAAACTAGAAGGGGGGGTTGAATAGTTTTACGTCTTTTTAATTTATTATGAAAGCTTAGTTTATTTTTGAAGACTTAGATTCGACTTTATGTGAACTCAACTCTTGAACAATATGAACAAATATAAGTAGATCTAAATTCACAATGCAAGTAAAGTAATGAAATGAAATGAAAGAGAGAGATGGAAAGATCTAACCGCGAGACAAAGGATTTATAGTGGTTCGGCTACAAGGACACCTTCCTTTCCCTACTCCACTCCCCAAGAACCTAACTCGAGAGTTTTTTTCACTATATCAATAAGCTCCCTTATGGCGGAGAAAACCTTACACAACTTTCGCTTACACCGGTTTAACGACACAAAGCTAAATGCCGAGTTCTAATCGTAGCTAGAACCAATCTCACAACTTCACACAACTAATTCACAACTTCTTCACAATGGCTTCACAACTTCTACACTACTTATGTACTCTTATACTTCTTCACACCTTCACTACTTACACACCTTAACTTCTTCACACCTTCACTACTTACACACATTAACTTCTTCACACCTTCACACCTTACACACTAATCTAGCCTAACCAACTATACTCACACTAATCTAACAAGTATTCACAACTTATACAAATAAATGAATGATTTATAGTAATGATACACCAACAACTTGGATGGAAGAAATACACCAAGTTGTAATACTTCTAGTCTTGAAGGATAGAAGTATTCTTCTTTTGCACTTGAGAAGTTGAAGCTTTTGATCACTTGAAAAAAAAGCTTAAGACAATATGATCAAAGGATTTAGAGAGATAGAAGAAGAGATTTAGAACAGAAAGTTTGAGGTGCAAAAGGTGAGGAAAATGTCCAGAGATAAACCAGTATTTATAGGCAAAAACTGGGAAGCTACTGGAGCGGGGCGGTCCCCTTAAATAGGGTGCCGGTCCCCTTAATTTTAAGGGGGCCACCTTTATGAATTAAGGGGGCCGCCCCTGCTGAACGTTGCCCAGTTTTGTCCTTTTGTGGGGAAGGTTTTTCTGGGACATTTTTGCCATTTTTGGTTGAAAATTTGAATTCATATATTTATAATAGATTAAACATATTTATTTAATACCAAAAATGTTTTTCAAAAATATATAAAATGTTTTTGACATTTTATGGAAAGTTTAGAGATTAAGAAAAAGTTTCTTTGATCATATAATGCATTAAGCATTTGTTTATTTATACCTTAAGTGATTGAGTTGTTAAAATAGATATTTACAACTAAATACTTGTTTACGTCATGATATTTCGTTTAATGATTTTACATTTTGTGATTATCAAAACATAGAGATATCGAAAGAATATTAATAACGTGTTTAGGCATTATTTATATCAACAATCTTCCCCTTTTTGATGATTACAAAATCTAAACTCATTAAATTGAAAAATTAGTTTTTGATCAAGTATTTAGTGAGTTTATATCTACTTCTCCCCCTTTTTGTAGAATCAAAAAGGTTATGCCGACAAGTTTTAGATATGAAATTTGTCGGGATGAGAACTCCCCCTTGATGTGTGCTCCCCCTCGTTTGAGGGCACCAAGGAGACGAGCTATGGAAATCTTGGCTGCAAAAACAAGTTAAGAACACAAGACATATATATGCATAGCAAAAAAAATTTAGAACAAACAACTAATCTTATTCATTCATTCAAGATGATCACATGAATCATCATTACATCACACAATATGCTTAAAACATAAAGGTTACAAACAAAAATACTAATGGTCCTAATATTGCCAAAGAGAGCGATTGGACTTGCTTGCGGCACAAAAGGGTGAGGGTTTTTATTTTGGGGCGAAAAGCATGGGAATAGGGGTTAGTTATTTGATGGTGAGGGAAATGGAGTGGATGAAGTGGATCTAACAATGTTGTATCGGTTTAGGGGAGGAATAGGATGAGGACGAGTGAGTAGATATTCGATCCAAGAAATATCTTCACTTAAGTGGAGAATTTGTTTTTGAAGGAAGATGCAACAAGGGAAATAGTGGGTGTGGTTTATGACTTGATCTAAGTTGATAGAGTGGGGTAAGCAATTTGAGTAGGGTGAGGATGGAGGTTGTCCCTTGTTGCGTTGTGCAAGATGCATAGCAAGGAGATCACTAAGATCATGGATTTGGTTGAGCTCTTCATGAAACTTTTGCCTTTCCGAGGGAATGTGGATGTGATCATTTGGTGGGAATAGATGAAATTTGGTTGATGGTTAACCAAAATGATGAGGATTTTCGAAGGTTTCATGGAAGTTGGTTTTAGGTTTAGAAGTGTAGTTTGTAATGAATGTGGATGTTTGGCCAACATGATAGGGATTGTAAAATGGTTCAATGGAATGATGTTGAGATCTTGGAGAGTAGTTGGGAATGAAAGTGGATGGAGGTGTTGGTTGTCTAGTCACACCATTAGTGATGGACTTGTTGTGAGGGTGAGGTTTTCTTTTCCACTCGGGTTTCATGGTCATCCTTGCTAGCTTTGAGGTTTTTGGTTTTGGGTTGATGGGAGAAGACATGATGGGATGAGTGAATATGGTGAGGAATGGGGTTATTTATAGTGGAGGATTGATGTTATTAAGGATGGATAAACTTGTTGGGGTGATCATGACAAAATATGTTTGTGAATTTAGGGAAGTGTAGGATGAAATTGGCTAAAAAGCAGAAAAAGATTCTGTGAACTCATCCTACAGATGGCCGGTCCCCTTAATTAGGGCCGGTCCCCTTAATAATTAAGGGGGCCGCCTTATGAATTAAGGGGGCCGCCCATCTGGTGTCATTCTGAGTTTCAGAAATGAGTTTTTCTGCAGAAATAGGTAAGGAGGGCTATGTTTGGAGCTTTTGGTTTTAGGCAAGTCTCACTCTTTGAGGCAATAAAGCATATAATATACTAATAATTATGCATGCAATACATATTAATTAAACACATAAGCAAGCAAGAACTTCTATCTAGCAATTAATCAATATTAAGGCAAGTAATCATATAAGGCAAGGTTACTAGACTAAGGGCACTTAGAAGCTAACACGGAATTGGTGATGGAGCAAATGTGTTCTAGTGTGTGCCTATATGCAACAAATGTGGAGATGTAATTGTTTCGACTCCTAAATGCAAAAATTTCCTAAGAAACAATCCAAAGTCTCCTTTATTTGATTTTGCTCAATTTATGAATATCAAAGATATATATTAGGTTATATATTTTGACAATTCATGTGAGATTTTATGCATGAAAGAAAAATATTTTTAGCATTATTCAACAATGCAAGGGAAATGATTTTCATGTGTTTTCCTAGATGTGAGAATGATTTAAATAAAATAGATTGGGTTTTGTATATAAATATGTTTATGCAAAAATAGAAGTGTTCTTTATTTTGTGCAAAATAGATTCCTAGACACAGATGAGAAGAAGAAAAGAAAAAAATTTTATTTTCTGACAGATGGCCGGTCCCCTTAAAATTAAGGGGGCCGCCTTTATGAATTAAGGGGGCCGCCCATCTGACGATAAGAAAAATTACCAAAAGTGCAAAACATTCAGTCAATTTGTTCCATCATTCCTAGGCCTAAACGTAAGTGGTTAAAGAGTTCGCGCTTAAGGGGTTTAGTAAATATGTCCGCTAAGTTATCTTCCGATGCAACCTTTTCTATAAATATGTTTCCTTTTTGAACGTTATCGCGAAGGAAGTGGTGACGTATTTCTATATGTTTAGTCCTAGAGTGTTGAACGGGATTCTTACTTAAGTCTATAGCACCTTTGTTATCACACATAATTGGGATATTATCTAACCTAATGCCATAATCTACGAGAGCTTGTTTCATCCATAATGCTTGTTGACATGCCTTTCCAGCGCTTACGTATTCGGCTTCTGTAGTAGAAATAGCAAGAGCGGTTTGCTTCTTCGAAAACCAGGATGTTAGACAACATCCCATGAACGTGCAAATGCCACTAGTGCTCTTTCTATCCACGTAGTCTCCTGCATGATCCGAATCCGCATAGACAATGGTTTCTATGCCGGATCCCTTAGGATACCATAATCCTAAGTGTATAGTGCCTTTAATGTATCGGAAGATACGCTTAACCACTTCTAGGTGAGAGGTTTTGGGATCCTCTTGAAATCGAGCACAAAGGCAGACACTAAACATGATATCCAGTCTACTTGCCGTTAGATATAATAAACTACCTATCATTTCTCTATACTTAGTGTTTTCTACGGACTCACCTTCTTCATCTCTTGTGAGTTTTACTTCTGTGGACATCGGTGTTTTCATAGGCTTAGAGTCTTCTAGTCCAAATTTCTTAAGCATTTCCTTAATGTACTTAGATTGATTAAAGAATATTCCATCTTCTAATTGTTTTATCTGTAATCCTAGGAAGAAATTTAGTTCGCCCATCATACTCATCTCAAACTCATCATGCATGATTTTAGCGAATTCATCACACATATCCTGACAAGTCGATCCAAATATAATGTCGTCAACATAAATTTGGACAATGATGAGATTTGGGCTTTTCTTTTTCGTGAAAAGAGTGTTATCTACCATTCCCATGGAATAATCATGTTTAATAAGAAAAGCTTTTAATCGATCATACTAAGCCTTGGGAGCTTGTTTGAGTCCATATAAAGCTTTCTTGAGTCTATAAACATAATCAGGTTTTGCGAAGTCAATGAATCCTGGAGGTTGTGCCACATATACATCCTCATTGATAAAACCGTTAAGGAATGCACTTTTCACGTCCATTTGAAATAACTTAAAGTCTAAGGCACATGCATAGGCAAGGAGTATTCTTATAGATTCTAACCTAGCTACGGGGGCAAAAGTTTCGTCATAATCAATTCCTTCCTGTTGATTATAACCTTGGGCGACTAACCTAGCTTTGTTTCTAGTAACAATTCCATTTTCATCTAACTTATTTCTATATACCCATTTAGTTCCTATGATGGTCATATTCATGGGATTTGGGACTAGTTCCCAAACATCATTTGTCTTAAATTGGTTTAGTTCCTCTTGCATGGCCATAACTCAACTTTCATCTTTTAAGGCTTCATTTATATTCTTAGGTTCTATTGTTGAGAGAAAACAAAAGAAGTTATTTTTATCTTGAGCTTGTGATCTAAGGGTTCTTTGATTTAGGCTTCCTATTATATTATCTATTGGATGTGATTTAGATTCCTTAATATTTACTATTTTGTTTTCTCCTAGTGTTATGTTTTCATTATCATCACCTAAGGGTTTAATTTTACTAACCTCAATAGCTTCTTCTTCAACTAGGTCATCATCTTCTAGAGGCAATGTTTTAGGTGGTGGTGGAGTTTCATCAAATGTTACATTCAAGGATTCTTCTACTTTTATAGTGTTGATACAAAAGTTGGGCGTTCCTTGTTTTCGTACCAATTAGATCTTAATGTTTGAGACCTGCGCACTAAGAAAACAAAAAGACACCGTTAGGCTTATCGTGGGATTGTCTCCCACGATTATCCTCCGGCGTGAGAGTAAGTAATCGGTTTTAGGGTTTAGTTGAAGAGTTAGGGTTGTAAAATCGTACCTTTAATGAGAGTCGAGAGACTCTTTATATACACACGAAACCCTAGTTGGTTTCGTGTTCCTCACTCCTCAGCGTATCCCGCATAGGTCGGTTATTTGATACATATCCCATAAATAAGAGATATCTTATCAAAACCATAAATAACTTTGGGTTTGGGCCATCGTGAGCCCAAACCGTTATCGTGATAGCCCATTCGTGATGGGCTTTAGTATTGGTAGCGTCCATTGGTCGGGTTCGTGACCCGAATGCGGACTATACGTCATCATGTCCCCCCAGTCTAGTATGCATAGTGTAACGACTGCGGATGCTAGACTAACAAATGTAGCAAAAATATTCCTCGATGCGTAGCGGGGAAGTTTCAAGTGTTTCCCGCCAAAATTAGCAAATTAAACTAGTCCAAGTACATCCGTATCTCCTTCGAAAATTGTGAGGGTTGGGTGAAAAAGTGCTTTACCTTTTTGCGTCCCAGCCACACGATTGAGGCAAGTGGGGTACACGTGTCATCCATCCACCAATATGTGTAACCCTATATAAAGGTTAGCCGTCGTTTCACTGTGGCTACCACAGTAAAAAACATCATTTTCCACCATTGTTAAACCTTCAAACAGCGATCAAAAAATCAACAAAAAGCTAAGGTAATAGCGCGTGCGCTTGTAAGAGTTATTGAAGGTTAATCATGGTTCTTCAATTGTTCGATTTTAATTCCGATATATCTGAGGATGAACTTCGTCAGTTCACCTCAGATTATTACATCCCTCTCGCGTTGCATCCGGTAGTTCCGGTAGCGAATTTCCCGCAAGGGAAAGTAGAGGTATACACGCGTTTTTTTGAATTTGCCAACCAACGCGCACCCATTTCCCTATTTTTGTGCGATATTTTAAACCATTATCGTCTCCATATTTCACAGCTGCACTGTATAGGTGCAGCAAAAATAACTAATTTTGAAGTGAATTGTCGCTTGTTAGCGATAGAACCCACAATCCATCTATTCCGCGCGATGAACTCAAATGAGTACATTTTATTACCATTATTTATCCTATTTATTTGACTTGTTTTATTATATTATTTGTGAGAATTGATACTTAATCGTTTACTTTTGTAATTCTCAGTTAAAAACAAGCATTTGGTGAAACTTGGCGATTTTGGACTAATTATGGAGCAAAACAAGCAAGAAGTTAAGAGTCTACTGAAATGTATAAGATCAAGACATTCTGCTCCAGATGCGCCGCATCTTGCTTATTACATGCGGCGCATCACTATCAAGATTTCACAAGATACGATCCAAGACAGCAAGGACATGCGCCACATCTGAGAATGGAGTTACGCCGCATCTTCTGGCGGTGTACGAATATTCCTGAATATATTAATCTTGGACCCCACGCGAAGTTAAGTCAATGCGCCGCATCTACTTATTAGATGCGCCGCATCTTACCCTCAGACAGAAACTATAAATACCCCAAAGTCAGACGAAGGAAAGGAGTTCGACAGTTTTAGAAGACCGAAGTACAGAAACCCTAAGGCCGAATTCAGACGATTAGGCAGCACAAGACACACCCGAACGAAGATACAAGAGCTGTAAGAAGGTCCTGCATGTATTTAATTCATTAAGTAGTTTTGTTTTATTGTGTTAGTAAACTTTAATTCATCAGGATTGGTGGCTTGTGTAATGTGACGAGAAAGATTGCACTCCCTTAAAACTGCTTTCCCATCAATTAAAGTTTATATGTTGATGTCTTTGGTTACTACTTATTAGTGCATTGATAACCTCTGTGTTTATTAGTGGCCTGCGCATTTGACTACGGAAGAGAATGTGGCTCCCACGGTTGTTACTAAATTGATCACTTAGGAATTACTTTTAGACATAAGTAATCATTAAGGGTTTACTCGCCGATAAGATTAGGGCCAACGAGAAAGGGTTAATTACATACACTTCATATAAAACTATCAATAAAACAAGTGACAATCTACTTAATCATCAGGACAGGTCTTCTTATTGTCTCGAGTATTTATCTGTGTACGTGCATGTCTATCGCTGATTCGTGATCATTAGTTTAGTTTATTATTTAATTGCAACCAAAACGTGCCAGTCTCTCAGGCTGAACCCCCTTGCGTTAGGTTAGGTTGTATAGCTAACTTAGAATATTAAAATACTGATTAGAATAACTAGATAATACGTTCCACTCTTAGTGATCGACACTCTACTTACCATTATATTCATACTGACCGGGTACACTGCTCGTTAAGTGTGTGTGTTATTGATAAGTCGGCTAAATATAAATTTAAAACTTGAGTAGGCATTAATACTGCTAAACCGCAACGACACATCACGCGCATCAAGTTTTTGGCGCCGTTGCCGGGGAGTGAATTGTTATTATCTGTTAATTTGATTAGTATTTTAATTAGGTTTTTCTTTTTAATTTTTAATCTAACCGCTAACTCTGTTGTATATTAGTTAAACTGCATTCATTGTATTATTTTGCATATTTTCTGTTTTTGTGTGTTTTTATTTGTGTTTATTTTGGTTTGTTTTTATTAGTTTTTATTTTTCGTATTTTCTGTGTTCTGCTATCGTTGTACTGAGCTTATTCAAACGATACGGCGCATCTGATTTCTCAGATACGGCGTATTGCGTTTAATTTTTATAAAATACAACGCGTTTAATTAATTCGATACGACGCATCTTTCCCCAAGATACGGCGTATCTGTTTTTAATAAGAATTTTTTTTCTAAGCGATAACGCGATACGACGCATCTGCTTTAGCAGATACGGCGCATCTATTATTTTAATTAAAAACAGTTTTCGAATTATTAAACAGATACGACGCATCGATCTCTGTCGATACGGCGTATCTTCTGAATCAAAAATCTTGTATTTTGAAACGTAACGAAAATACGGCGCATTAACTTTTGTTAATACGACGCATTTAATTTTAAATAAATATCGATTTTTGATAATTAAAACTGATACGGCGCATTCTACTTTATAAGCGGCGTATCTATTTTCTGAATAAAATTCTGATTAAATTTTAACGATTATAAGATACGGCGTATCCCATTTATAGGATACGGCGCATCAACAGCAGATATCAGCAACTTTTATTTTACTTTGATTGTTTCACTCTTCTTTTGCACGAGTAAGTTTTATTTCAGAAGAGGGACGATCCGGATATTACAATGGAAGAATATATCAAGCTTATAGAGGAAAGAGCCTTGAGCAATAATCAGGTGTATGATTGGAAAAGAGCAAGATATGGTGCACAAGTCATTGAGACGAAAGAAATCACTATGGAAGAATACTTGATTTTAGGGCAGGAAAAGTCAAGGAAAGAAAGAAACAAATTGCCGTTTCGACACACTTGGTGTATGTCAAATGATGATGAAGAAGATTCATATACCGTGAAACCAATTCCGGCAATTGTTATTGATAGTACTTTTTCTCCGGAGATTGCACAAGATGATGTGTATACGGAACCCTACGTTTAAGAAAATTCTGCAATTGTATTACCACCATTAGACAATCCAATGGATGATGATGAAAAGTATTCTAATTTTGATTTCGAACCATTTGACGCCATAGTTTATGATGACATACCTCAACCAGATCTTGACCCAACGAGGGTTTTTAAAGAAATCTGGGATGACTTGTTTAAGAATGAAATTCGGGACGATGCTGAAATTGCAAGACCACTAGTTGAAGATGGAGATTCAGAAGATGAATTGGAGTCACTTACAACACAAAGTGGTACAAATTTATTTTATATTATTAATCCCATTACTAATAATCTTGCTAGTTTTCCTAAACAGGTTGCAAAACAAAAAGATGATGAGGTGAAATTTATTACACTACCTATTGAAGCACCTGTGATCAACCCGTATTTGGTGGAGCTCGAAGAAGAGTTTGGTGATGAGCTCTTAAACATTGCTATGATTGATGAAGATGATGATTTCGACCCTATGAAGGTTATTGAGGAACTCAAACTTTTACTTGCCAAAGACCCTTTCTCATCTTCTGCGGAAGTCAAGGGACACCTTACTACCAAAGAGACTAACCAAGAAGAAAGGAGACTCATTTTTCCTCAACACACTACTCTTTCAGATGGAATGGTCAAGTCATCCAATTTATCAACCAAACCGGGTAAGTTTAGGGAAGATGTACGTATATTGCCAAGGTATGATCTTTATGTATTTCTTCCATCTTTAATAGCAAATTTACACTCTTTTCGTGTTTATTGCCACTATCACCTGCACTTGATCCCAAGTGGGGGGAACAACACCCTATTACACAGTAAATAAGGGTGGAGTCAGGCTCGTGACTCGAACAAAAACAAGCGCTTCGTGGGAGGCAACCCATGCTTATCTTTTATTTTATTTTCTGATTTTGTATTGAGTCAGTCAGGCCCGCAGAAGATACGGCGCATCTCTCTGAGATGCGACGCATCTCCTGCACTGGTCATATCTTACTTTATTTTTCTGCATTTTTTATTTTCGACTTTAAAACTTTTTATCAGTTTATTTTAATGCGGCGCATCCCTGGTTAAGGATGCGACGCATCTTCTATTCTGATCCGTATTTATTCCATGCTCGATACGGCGTATCTTCTTCCATAAGATACGGCGCATCGACTGACCTGATGATTTTTATTTTAATTTTCTAAGTTTTATTTTTGCTAACTACTAATGTATT
This sequence comes from Artemisia tridentata subsp. tridentata, assembly GCA_021014915.2. Taxonomy (NCBI): domain Eukaryota; kingdom Viridiplantae; phylum Streptophyta; class Magnoliopsida; order Asterales; family Asteraceae; genus Artemisia; species Artemisia tridentata. The sequence goes on from CP139506.1 coordinate 333,881,247, forward strand.
ATGCAAGTTTGAACCTTCTTAACTTAGGTGTGTTTAAAGCCTTGGTGGTATTATAGATTCCTGCATTTCCTGTGGATACATCAATTATGAAGCTTAGACGTTCTCATCCACAAGAAAGATGATTTTTGCTCTTATACAAATGGAGGATCATACCGAGCAAATCTCAGGGGAGTTTTTCTGTTCTAATTCTTTTATTTTCCAGTTTTTAACCTTTTATACAAACAACGAGGACGTTGTTTAACTTAAGTGGGGGGATTGGAGAATTAGAACACTTACTTGTCCTAAACTTTTCAAAAAATTATGCTTAAAATGTGCTTAATATATCAAAATTTAAAATTTTTTAGCATGTTTTTGTTTAAGATCTAAGTTACATAGCTGCACACATGACGTTATTTTCAAAAATTGTGATTTTTCAAAATTCACAAATCTATGAGTGTGCCGGTGACTTGTAAACTTTAGAACTTGGCTTGTATACTATTCGAGACCACCATAATAAGTATTATTTATATAATTGGAATGACTTGTCTAAATTGGTAAATTTCTAGGATTACACCCAAATAGCCTTTATATGTTATGTGATATTAACTAACTACACTGGTTAGTTAACCCCCGTATAAAACCTTTTGTTACTCTCATTTTTAGAGTAAGATACCCCTAGAAAAACACTCAGAGCCATTCCTTTCGTTTCTTACACCTTCGTTATAATGTTTCGTTACACCCTTACATCTTAGCCTACCCTGTAGATTAAAATCCGTGGTTGGTTAATTGCTTTAGGCAAAGTGTGTTTCCTTACATTACCTGTGTTCGCGTGCGTAATTCATTATCTTTGGTTAGGTCGGGAAATTGCACAATGCAATTGGAGTGAAAGTAAATATTGTATATCTTTGAGTTTATTTTTCGTATGTTTACTACTTTCACTATTACCGTTATTTCTGAAGTCATGAAAAGTATGGAAAAATTATCCAGAATTATCATTATAGTGATGTGGTGAAATTTTACACATCTATGTTTATGTTTCAAGTAAAAAAAAAAAAAAAAAAAAAAATCAAAAAAATAGAAAAGAAAAAGAAAAAAGGAAGAGTTGGATGTTTGTTTTGACCAACTTATGTAAAGTTTTGTATTAAGTGGTCGATATCACCACTATTTGTTGTATATTATATCTATGGATTGAATGGGAGTTGGCAGTTATGGGAACGCCAACTAAAGGTTATTCTTTGATTAAGATCTTGTTGAGTATAATTCGTGTCTACCTAAAGCGTGTGTTTCAAGTGTTAAAGCGTGAGTTATTCTATGATATGAGTCTTATTCATGGGATGGTTGGGATAGTGATTAACCACACTTAGGATTTTAATTTATTTGTTTTGTTTATTTTTCATTTTACACCAATTTGTATCCCAAATATTATCCATACCCTATATTATTCTTGATCCAAACCTTTGATTTATTGAGATTAGGGATTTGAGCAATCTTAGGTATCGTAGTCGTGGATTCGGCTATGTATTTATGATTTTGTCGCCCTTTTTGATATAATATTATTGGTGAAGATTACTTGGTCCTATCTTTAGCCTATTCGAGTTAAGGATTTGAGCAATTGCAAGTATCGTGTTCGTGGATTCGATCATGTATTTGTGATTTTGTCGCCTTTTCTGGAATTTGAGATCGATAGAGATTAAGGAGAATGATTAACCCTTAAGCCTACAAACCCTTTTTACCGCTTTAGACTTGTTATTCCTTGGCTTTAGTGGGGGAGATGTGTATACTTGCCAAGCTTATGATAGAATATTCGTCACGACTGGACAGTTAAACGATTAGATTTGCTTTTATCAAATTATTTTATTTTACTTCTAATTCGTTAAGTGTTTGGTTGTGTGATTATGACAAAAATAATACATGCTTAAATATAAAAATAAATCCTAATATCTTTTAGGATACATTTTCATAAGATTAATTCTAAGGCTTACTTGGGGACAAGTAAAGTTCAAGTGGGGGGATATTTGATGAACTCAAATAAGTACATTTTATTACCATCATTTATCCTATTTATTTGACTTGTTTTATTATATTATCTGTGAGAATTGATACTTAATCGTTTACTTTTGTAATTCTCAGTTAAAAACAAGCATTTGGTGAAACTTGGCGATTTTGGACTAATTATGGAGCAAAACAAGCAAGAAGTTAAGAGTCTACTGAAATGTACAAGATCAAGACATTCTGCTCCAGATGCGCCGCATCTTGCTTATTACATGCGGCGCATCACTATCAAGATTTCACAAGATACGATCCAAGACAGCAAGGACATGCGCCGCATCTGAGAATGGAGTTACGCTGCATCTTCGGGCGGTGTACGAATATTCCTGAATATATTAATCTTGGACCCCACGCGAAGTTAAGTCAATGCGCCGCATCTACTTATTAGATGCGCCGCATCTTACCCTCAAACAGAAACTATAAATACCCCAAAGTCAGTCGAAGGAAAGGAGTTCGACAGTTTTAGAAGACCGAAGTACAGAAACCCTAAGGCCGAATTCAGACGATTAGGCAGCACAAGACACACCCGAACGAAGATACAAGAGCTGTAAGAAGGTCCTGCATGTATTTAATTCATTAAGTAGTTTTGTTTTATTGTGTTAGTAAACTTTAATTCATCAGGATTGGTGGCTTGTGTAATGTGACGAGAAAGATTGCACTCCCTTAAAACTGCTTTTCCATCAATTAAAGTTTATATGTTGATGTCTTTGGTCACTACTTATTAGTGCATTGATAACCTCTGTGTTTATTAGTGGCCTGCGCATTTGACTACGGAAGAGAATGTGGCTCCCACGGTTGTTACTAAATTGATCACTTAGGAATAACTTTTAGACATAAGTAATCATTAAGGGTTTACTCGCCGATAAGATTAGGGCCAACGAGAAAGGGTTAATTACATACACTTCATATAAAACTATCAATAAAACAAGTGACAATCTACTTAATCATCAGGACAGGTCTTCTTATTGTCTCGAGTATTTATCTGTGTACGTGCATGTCTATCGCTGATTCGTGCTCATTAGTTTAGTTTATTATTTAATTGCAACCAAAACGTGCCAGTCTCTCAGGCTGAACCCCCTTGCATTAGGTTAGGTTGTATAGCTAACTTAGAATATTAAAATACTGATTAGAATAACTAGATAATACGTTCCATTCTTAGTGATCGACACTCTACTTACCATTATATTCATACTGACCGGGTACACTGCTCGTTAAGTGTGTGTGTTATTGATAAGTCGGCTAAATATAAATTTAAAACTTGAGTAGGCATTAATACTGCTAAACCGCAACGACACATCACGCGCATCACCATCTATTCCGCGCGTTTTACCACACGTCATGGTCAAACGGGTGGGTTTCCTTCTCCAAGCGTGCAGGGCCACTGCAGTGCTATACGGAGAAGTTAGACGCACTGAGGGTATGGAGGGAAAAGTTCTTTTGGATAGATAGTGCATTTTTCCCATGGATTTTTGAGTTCTATACTCAAGAAACATTGCCGAGAGATGAGCGCCCCCTCCCTGGAACGTATAGCGCAGAGGATGCGGATGCAATTAATGCCAATTGCATACCGATCAAGGCGTATCCAGAGGAGTTTTTGGTGCACATGGGCATCAGTCGCAATTACTTCGGTAGTCCGGAGGAGGTGCCAACTTTTTTGGACGAGAATAGCCGGGGTGGGTGCTTGTCTCTCCCTTCCTCTTCGCTTATTAGTTGTAAGCGTTCTTCCCTTTGTAGCTTATCTAACTCATTTTGTGTTTGTTTCTTGTTTGTTGCGCAGAGATGGATCTATTCAGCGTTGTTCGCTTGGAGAAGCCGAAGCAAGTGATCGTAGGGGTGCGCCCTTTGAGAGATGGCGAGGAGCCAATTCTTCAGGCTACTGCAGGGCGCACGATGGAAATTGTGCAGGAGGAGTCAGAAGATACGCCCCCAATTGTTTTAGAGGCGACTCCTCTGCGCAGCTTTCCCACTCCTGAGGTACAAATCTCTGTGGAAGAGTTATCGAGCACAGGCTCGTCTGAGAGTGGGGAGTTTGCCATGTCTGAAAGTGGGCAAGAAGGCGCTGGCAAAGGGGTGAAACGCAAGACAGTTGCTGGAGATGATGGCGCTGGTACGTCCAAAAGAAGGCGCCATCATATCTCTAGTGAGCCATCATCAGCATCAGACGAGAATGCATCGCAGAGGGATACAACTGCAACTCCTTCCCTCAAGTAAGTAATTAGGCTTGTATCTTTAGATTTGCATTTCTTTATTCCGCAATGATACTATAAAGTAGCTCTGTTATCTGCGTGCAGTGTTGAGGTTGCTGGTGATGATACTGCGCGTGCTGGGGAATCGCCCCCCAAGGCGAGTCCTTCGCCTACTGATCATATTGCGCAGGGAGGCCAAGAATTTGGAACAAAGGCTCCCGAAGATATTCCTACGGATCAGTTAATTGAGGAGCTGTGCTTGGCTGCTGCACAGCAGAAGGCTAGGTATACAGGTGAGAGTAGCCTTAGTGTGCAGAAGGATGAAGAGATCGCTTCTCTGAAAGCTCAGTCGGCGGTAGCGCAGGCCGAGGTTAGGGCAACAGATGCTTATGCTCGAAAGGTCGCTGAAGAGAAGATGTCTTTGCTTGCTGAAGTGGGTAAGGAGCGTGCTGCGTTCACAAAGTACCAGAACACTTGCCTTTGGGTGTTGAAATATATGGAGCTGAACAAGAATGCGCACATCTCCCAGTTGGATGACTTTCGTAAGGCTGTGCAGGATTCGCTGGAGAAACAGGAAGCGAAGCTGCGCAAGCTGAGCATTGAATATGACGAAGAGCTTTACCCTCACCTGGTGTCATCAATTGTTGAGCGCAGGTGGCTTATCAGCCATGGTTTGCGCCTTGCTGCTATGGGTACTTTGGAGTCGCAGGAGGTGAAGGGGGTATTTGGGGAAGTTGTTGAGCGCGCGTTGGCACGTGGCCAGGCGCAGGCTATAGAAGAGCTTGCTGAGAGCAATTTTTTGACCGTGCCTATTACTCAAGTACCGGGTTACAACGCCAACTCCTATGATGAGCTTGTCGCTGCTATGGAGAAGATGAAGCTACTTGATCTTCCTCACATTGCCCAGTTAGAGCGCGATCAAGATTATCCCATAAGTGTGATTATGGAGGGACTAACCTTGGCTAGGCACGCAACAGAGGGCGCAGAGACACAGCCTGATTATTTTTTGAAGCCCGATGTGTCGCAGCTGCATGTACCCATCTTTGCTTGTCCGCGTGACATACTGAATCCTTTCGCTCTTGAGAATGAAATTCCTCTAAAGAAGTCCCTAGAGGCCCATGAGATGAGACTTGCAAAGAAGAAGGGTGTGAAGGGTAAAGCCATCCTTTGCGGTCTTGGTGCGGCCCACATTCCGAGGTCTGATGGAGTGCCCGTTAGCGTGCCAACGGTGTCACCCAAGGATGTTGACCTGTTGAGGAAGCTTGAAGAGGCTGGTAGTGTGGCGCGCCAAGTGGGCAGTTCAAGGCTTAAGCGTACACGTAGTATATAGGCTACTTAGATGTAGTGATGTTTTGTAACAGGTTCACTTTTTGTTGCCCATGTGCATGTTGAATCTATATTGTATATGGACTCGTAGTCTACAATAAAATGTTGATTGTACGTATATTATATCAAATGTGATTGTGGTTATAATGTTTGTACTTAGTTATTTTGTCTTTGCGTAAAAGACGTCTATGTTGTGTCTAACATAGCAACTTGTTGTGTATATACTTAAGAAAATTTATAAAAAATCCATAATCGTGTATGAAGTTCATAAAATTTACAAGTTTATTGATTGATTATGCAGCGTACTACAAATATCATATTAAGGAGTTAAGTGTCTTAGCTCCTAAGTTGTTAAACGCGCACAGTGTGCATTGTTGTGTATCCGTCGTGGGATACACATTGAACTTACTCCAACGTCTTGAGAGTAAGGTGTTTAACAAGGATGCGTGATCCGATGTTGATGGGTTTGCAACCCTCTTACTCAACGAGTTTGTTAGTAGGTTTACTCATCCTTTTACCATCGTGGGTTTTAATAGGTGCATGCACGCCATGTAGGCAGAAAATAAAATAACAACAATATTGAGACAAATAACATGTAAACAATAAAGTGAAATGTGTCACGGAATTAGCTAGAAACCGCGACATTTGAATTAATACTTGCAAGTTTTTATAAAAAAGAAAGACATTTTCCTAAATGAAACAAAATGTAAATACACGGATATTTATTAAGTACTTACTAAAGTGCGGAGGTGTCCGTGTGTGAGGTCGTAACCTTTCCTAAAGATAGCATCTCTTGAGATTGCAAACATTCCATGTGCGCTGTAGCTCACGGCCATCCATGTCACGCAGCTTGTATGCGCCTTTACCTAGTGCTTCAATGACCTCATAGGGTCCTTCCCATTTCGGTCCAAGTTTACCTGTATCTTCTGCGTGGCTTGCATCGTTAGCGCGATAGACAAAGTCGCCTGGTCTGAATGAGGTGCTTCGAACTTTGGCGTCGTAATATCCCTTCATTTTTTACTTGGCTTTTGCTTCGCGTATAGCTGCGCGTTCATGCCTTTCTTCCAATAGGTCCAAGTCGATACGTCGTTCGTCGTCATTGGTTGCGACATTAACTTCCGCGGTTCGAATAGTTGGCATCCCAATTTCAGCTGGTATGACAGCTTCTGTCCCATAGACAAGAGAAAAAGGAGTGTCCCCATTGCTAACTTTGATCGTCGTGCGGTGCGCCCATAAGACATGCGACAATTCGTCCACCCATCTTCCTTTGTGCTTGTCCAGGCGCGCTTTAATTCCTTCGCCTAGACTACGATTTGCGCGCTCAACTAAACCATTGGTTTGTGGGTGTTTAACTGACGCGAAGTGTTGTGTAATATTTAACTCTGCGCACCAGTCTTTGAACGGGTTATCACGGAATTGTTTTCCGTTTTCCGAAACAATCTCCCCAGGTAATCCAAAGCGGCATACAATATTTTCCCAAACGAAGCGTTTTACTTGATTACCTGTGATTGTCGCTACTGCCTTCGCTTCAATCCACTTAGTGAAGTAGTCTATTGCAACAATAAGGAATTTCAGTCCTCCTGCTGCGATAGGGAAGGGACCCGCAATGTCGATACTCCACTTATAGAATGGCCATGGAGAAGTGATAGGTGTTAGCTCTTGCTGTGGTCTGCGCGGGATGGGTCTATGAACTTGGCAGTCATTACATTTTTTTATCACATCACGCGCATCGCGATGCATGGTGGGCTAGTAGTATCCTGACCGCAAGGCTCGCGCTATGACAGATCGTGGTCCTGAATGCATACTGCATGAACCGGCGTGGATCTCTCGGAGTACGTAGTCTGCCTGGAGAGGTCCAACGCACCGAAGCCATGGTTGTAGGAATGAGCGCCGATATAGGATACCATCTCTAAGTTCGAACCTCTGCGCTGTGCGCCGTATCCGTCGAGCGTCCTTCTGCTCCTCGGGCAGTTTTCCCTTACTTATGAATTCGATGATAGGGGTCATCCATGTAGGATCCTGCTCTTCTATCACCGTAGATATCTCCATCTCCGAGATGGATTTGTTCTTTAGGATCTCCACTAACACTTGTTTTGACAGGTGCGCGAAGCTAGTAGATGCGATCTTGCTTAGCGCATCCGCTTTCTTATTTTCACCTCTAGGAACTTGTTTAATGGTAAACCTGTCAAAGCCTTGGATTAGTGATTTGGTCTTGTCGAGGTATTGGACCATGTTATCCTCTTTAGCCACATATTCGCCCAACACATGGTTGGCTACTAATCGGGAGTCCACATTTGCTTCTAGGTTAGGTACACCCATTCGATTTGCAATGCGTAATCTGGCGATTAGGGCTTCATATTCTGCCTCGTTGTTCATGGCTGTGAATTCAAAAAGCAGTGCGTAAGTGAATTCCATTCCTTCTGGATTAGTGAGGATAAGGCCAGCGCCCGACCCATCCACGCATGAAGATCCATCCGTGAACAGGACCCATGGTTCTTGTAGTTCTACCTTGCTCGGTGGAGGTGCGTCATCGGTATCTGGTTTTTCGATGATGAAGTCTGCTAGTATTTTCCCTTTAACCGCAGTGCGTGGTCTGTAAGAGATGTTATACTCGCCTAGCAGCACACTCCATTTTTGTAATCGCCCCGATGCGTCAGGTTTAGAGATAACTTGCTTGATAGGTTGGTCTGTGATCACCGCTATTGGGTGCGCTTGAAAATATCTACGCAGTCTTTTGGCGGCGAATACTAACGCCAAGACCAACTTCTCCATTGGGCTGTAGTTAATCTCTGTCTTCTTGAGTGCTTTGCTCACAAAATATACCGGTGTTTGGACGGAATTCCTATCTGTCAGTAGCACCGCGCTGACTGCTCCATGAGTCGCAGACAAATAGATAATTAACTCCTCCCCTGGTCGGGGTGCGACTAGCTTGGGAAGCGCTGCTATATGTTGCTTAAGCTGTGTGAAAGCTTCTTCCGCTTCTACAGTCCAACGAAAGTCTCCCTTTTTCGTACACTTCTTGAGCGTTTTAAAGAGAGGAAGTGACTTATCCGCTGATTTGGACTGGAATCTGTTCAAACCGGCTAACTTTCCATTCAGAGACTGAACTTCTTTCAACGTGCGCGGTGAAGGAAGTTGGATGACAGCCTCTGTTTTTTCTGGGCATGGCTTAATGCCATCTGGTTCTATCAAATATCCTAGGAACATGCCTTCTGTAGCGCCAAAAGTGCATTTCTTAGGATTCAACTTCATGTTGATCTTTCGTAGTGTTCTAAATGTTTCTTCAATGTCGCGCACCACTTCGTCTTTAGTATGGCTTTTTATGACAAGGTCGTCCACATAGACCTCTAGGTTGCGGCCCACTTGCTTTTCAAATGCATTATCTACCAGTCGCTGGTAGGTGGCGCCCGCATTCTTCAGGCCAAAAGGCATCTTTGTATAACAAAAGACGCCTTGGCTTGTGTGGAAGGCTGTTTTTTTCCTCATCTTCCTTAGCCATTTGGATTTGGTGGTACCCTTTGTATGCATCTAAGAAGCATTTAAAGGGATATCCGCACAAAGATTCCACCTTCCAGTCTATCTCTGGTAGTGGGTAGCAGTCCTGTGGACATGCTTTATTAAGGTCAGTGAAGTCCACACACATCCGCCAACTACCATCGCTCTTCTTGACCATTACTGGATTGGAGAGCCAATCATGGTAATAGACTTCTCGCATGATGCCAGCGTCCACAAGTTTGTGTACTTCTTCCAGAATGGCTTTTGCGCGCTCTGGAGCCTGGCCGCGCTTTTTCTGCCTTACTAGGTAATATCCTTGTCGGATTTTTAGCTTGTGTTCTGCAATCGAGCGTGGCACACCAGTCATGTGCTTTGGTTCCCATGCGAAGATATCCAGATTCTTTTGCAAGAGTGCGCACACAGCCGCTCTGCCTTTATCAGACAGCGATCCCCCGATCGATACTTCTTGTTCCGGATACTCAGGATGAATTGCGACCTTCAGATTTGGTACTTTAGCTGCGCTCTGTTCTGGGGTGTGCGTCGTCTCGCATGTAATTGTATTACACTCTCCTGGTGGCGCAGCGCTGTTGTAGATGGTGACAATGCCGCCTTCTACCGGGAATTTGAGCATTCCATGTGCTGTAGACGGTACTGCGCGCATTGCCGAAATTCCTGGTCTTCCAATAATGCCATTGTATGGTGAAGGAGATCTGATCACCATAAAATTCATCCAGGCTTTCGTGGAGTGTTCCTTATTACCAACAGCGACTAGTAGTTGCAGTTGCCCCATAGGCCATATCTTTTCTCCTGTGAAGCCAGTCAGCGCAGTCGTGGCTGGGCTTAACTGTCTTTGTAACTCAGGGCGCAATCTCTTGAAACAATGCTCATACATTATATCCACTGATGCCCCTCCATCAACATACATGCGGTGGATATCGTGACCCCCCGCATTTATCTCAATGGTGAGTGGTTCTGCCACTGCGTTGTCCGCAGCCAAGGTGGGAAAAGAGATTTCGCTTCCATGAGAAAATTTATGGCTGACCTTTTGCCTAGTCTTTCGCTGCCATGATTGTATCATGAAGATTGTGTCAGCCTTGTCCTTAGGCGCTTCTTTCTTGCCCCCAGGTTTCTGTTTATCTTTCCCATCCTTAATGTTCTTAACTAAGTGGTCAAATATGCCTTCTTTTACTAGCTTATCAATTAATTGGCGCAATTGGACACACTCATTGGTAGTGTGGCCCTTCTGTGCATGATACTCACAGTACCTGTTCCCTACGCGCCGATCTTCTGGGGTGCACATCCGTGGTGGTCTCGGAAAGTTCGCGCCTTCCGTTGCGAATATCTCCTTTGGAGTCTTCGTTAATGGGGTATACTTGTTGTTTCCTCGTCCGCCCCCTTGACTGCGATAGCTTTTGTTACGATTGCTACTCTGGTCATTGGATTGTCTCCTTGGCTCTTCTTGTGACCTATTGTTTGAGTAGCCTTTCTTGCTATCCGCAGCGGCGGCTTCTCCATGAATGAAGGACCTCGTGCGCTTCATGAGTTCATCAAAGGTTTGGGGAACCCTATCATTTAACTTTTTGATAAGGTCTGGGTTATTGATTCCGTTCATAAACCCTGAGATCTTTAGTATTTCGGGGCATGCCTTGACATGTATGCATTCATCCTTATAGCGCTCCATAAAAGCTCTTGTGGATTCCCCTTGGCGCTGTTTTACTCTAGCGAGTTCAACAGGGTTCTTAGCGCACTTCTTTCGCTGAGTGAAGTTCAAACGAAACGCCTTCCGCAACTCTTCAAACCCATTGATGCTTCTACGTGGAAGCTTACTGAACCAGTTTCGCGCATTCCCCACTAAAGTAGAGTTAAACATGTGGCACCACACAGGTTGTGGCCAATTTTCGATGGTTGCCGCTGATTCAAAAAAATTTAGGTGGTCATCAGGATCACCTGTCCCATCATAAGTCTTAACATTAGCGGGCATGCGCCTTTTTTTATCTTCTGAAAAATCACTAATGCGCCGAGTGAATGCGTCAACCTTTTGGCGGCGCCAGGGACGAGACATATCTTCGTTTTCCCCAGTCGCGTGGTCTCCCCTTGGACTTCCAGTGTCCTGTTTCTTTGTCCTCGTTGTCTGAGGAGTCACTTGAGGATGAGCTTACCCTTTTGCGGCGCTTACGCCGACTATCCTCGGAGTCCGAGCTTGAAGGGCTTTCGCTTGGGGAGCATCGTCGCCCAAGTCTATCGTGGATCCTGCGACTGCCAAGTCTAGCATGGACATTGGTGCACCGTTCATCATCTTCATGCTCCTCCAGAGACTCTAAGTCGGTTGCTTCATCATCCACAACTTTCCTTCCAATCCTGGTAAACACTGGGTGTCGGCGGCCACCCTTCTCGCGTCTTTCCTTTTGGTAAAGCAGTGGGGATGCTTCATGCTCAGAGTCAAAGTTGAGTCTGGCGTGCAGACTCTGACTTGACCACTTTTTTGCTTCCTCTCGCATCAGCGCAGCCAAGGTCTCGTAGTTTTGGGATACAAAATCACTTGGCGCTAGTTCAGGAGCGACTCCTTCTAGCGCGAGGATGTCTGTTTCCAATTCAGGACCCTTGTTTCGGATAGGCGCATTTGGCGGCTCAGTAACGTTTAATTCTGGCATGGTGAAAGGAGTGCGCAGTAAATCTACCGCGATAGTGGTTGTTGTAGTAGCCTGGGTAGCCCTTGTGATTGGTTCTACTGGAGTAAAAGTGTAATACCTGAAATTCAGATAACCCGTAAAATGACCAAATTACCCTTGATAACATAAAACCTAAATAAATAACTTATAAAATTCTGAAACAATTCCAAAACTTCTGAAATCGAACTATATCTGAAACAAAAAAATTTCTGAGACAATGTTACATCATTTTTAATGTTCAAAAATTAACATACACATTTAATTAGTAAATTCCGAAAATACATAATATAAATATAATGTTTAAACCTTTTAAATTAAATAAAATGTAAAATAAATTAAGGAAGGATTGTATAAATCAACCCAAATAATTTTCTTGATCCTAATACCGAATATACTGATTTTCTGCCCCCCCCCCCTAAGTCGGTTCTTAAGATATAAACAAATTTCTTTTATTTTTCCTCTAAAAACCTAATCGCAAAAATCAACCATAAACCCTAGCGATCAACAAAAATCGACCCAATCAATCACACAAGTTCTGGACGTGTACAAGGATTTTTCTGGGGTTCTTGGAGGTGCAAGGAAGCTAGGAAAAATAAGGGTTGCTGCGTGTTTTCTTTGGTTCGTTCTTGTTCCATTTTTCTTGTCGAATTGTTCAAACGCAAGGTAATAATTCATACGACTAAACCACATGTTCTAAAATTAATATAGCAATTTTCCTGTGATCTTTACATGTTATATAACTCATATAAATTATGTGAATCGATTCATGCATGCTAATCTATGCGTATGAAAATATAATGATCAAAGAACACGTAAATCTCAAATATATGTAATCCGAATTTTTGGACATGATAGCTATTTTATTTAGACCTCATATGATGTAATAGACCTGGGAAAAATGATAGATCGAATTATGGTAGCCTAAATCATGTCGTGTTAATTTTGATGTCTAAAACGTACGTAAATATCAAATATATGTTAAACGATTTTTCTGGGCATGCTAATTATTTTTCATGGGTTCCTTATAAGTCATATGATCTGGGAAAAATATGATTTTGATTTTTGGAAGCCTAGATTTAACGTGGTGAATTTTAGTTAAAACCGGATTTTGTGAAAACAAAGAAATAAAATAAAATGGAAATCGGGGTTACTAGGGTTAGGGTTCTTGGGTGAAATTCTGATCATTAAATGTGTTTTAAGGATGAATTAATGATGGTTCAATGATTGGTGAATAGTAGGGTTTGTAGTTGTTTGTAAAAAGTGTTATCTGATTTGAAATAAAAGTATAAGGACCTGTTTTGCCAACTTTGAAACTTCTGGGATATTTTTGTAATGTCATATACATCTGTAAGAATGTGGGAAAAATATAACTTTGGGGTCCTAAGTGTAAATATTGCATTATAATGAATTAATGGCATATTAGGGTTACGATTTGAAATTAATTAAAAGTGAGGGACCAAAAGTGTAAATCTGAAATCTTGAAGTTATTTTGAGTTAATACTGATATGAAAAGGTTGTTGTGTAATTTTGAGGATTTATGGGCTAATTATGTAATTGTTATGAAATTATGATTTAATATATATGTTTTGTAAACTTAAAGGACTAAATATGTAAATTCTGAATTCTGAGGGGTCTAATCTGTAATGTACTAAATTCTGATGGTATATTCTGTAATTATGAAATATAATATGTTTGTTTTGTATATGTGGATATTGTAGGGTTTAAATTGTAAAATATGTAATTATAAGGTTGGTTTTGTAAATTATGTAACTAAAGGGGTGTAATCTGTAAATTGTGAAACTTAAGGGAATAAAATGTAATTCTGAATAACATGAGCATATAATTCTATAACTTAAAGTATTTTCACTAATGACCTTGGAAATTAATGAAGTTACATTTAAAACCCTAAACTTTGTATAATTGTCATTTAAAACCCTAAACTTCTGTAACTTGATAAAAATGTACTGTATTCCATAATAATCTTTGAATAAAGGTTCAACCTAATCTAAAATGATAATATCTGTTAATTCTAGAAACCTGCTAATTATGGGAACTTACTAAATCTGGAAAGTTACTAAAAATAGAAAGTACATAAAATGAAGAGATAAACTAAAAGGAATAATCTGAATAAGAAACTTTAGTAATTCTGTCTTCCTCTTCCTTAGGTGTGAAGAAGGAGAAGTCCTGATCATTGTTCTGTATTTGTTTGATTTTCTGCTGTGCTAATAAGGTACAGATATTCTGCCCTATTTCAGTAAGGGTGTTCTTTCCCTTTTCTCTCAGTATTTCATTTTCCTTATTAGGATTCCCTATACCATTGCTATGTTCCCCTCTGTTTGTGAATCTCTATTGTGATCTGTTTATCTTGAATCTTTGTTTGAACCTTCTGCTATGATTTTCTATTCTGAACCTTATTCTAAACTCTGATTTGAACCTTTGATATTTCTGGACTTTAACATGAACCTTTTTGCCATGTACCCTTAAGACATGACTTTCTGATCTTGTTAGTACATTTGACCTCTGACCTCTGACCTACAGTTTGATATCCGAGCCAATCACTAGGCATGAGGGTTTCATGTCCATGTCATTGATGCACCTTTGACATGACTCTAGGGCAGGAGAGTGATGACCTGTTCCGTCCCTGATTTATTTTATCTGGTGTGTTAAGGAGTTTCTGGCTACCGGGGGCGCATGGATGCATCCTAGTTCTGATTCTGTTATCTGTTATCTGTTATCTGTTTATGTATATGTTTATTATTATATCTGGTGACTGATGGTGTGTGCGATACACGTCACTCACATTATCTGGGAGTTGGCCACTCTATACAGGTTTGTTGCATTATATGATTATGCTATGGTATTATCTGGGCTCGTGATGGATTTCTGTTTTCCCTAAACCTGATTTGTTTCATTATCTCTTTTTCATTCTTTTCCTTTTCCTTATTTCATTTCCTATTCTTTCACTTTGATTCTGTATCTGTATGATCTGTATTCCTGATTTGTTCCGTACTGCTATCTGTTATCATTTCTGTTATCTATATATCTGTTCACTGAGCTCTCGTAGCTTAGCCGCATTTCTTTTCCTGCGGCAGGTACTTAAGCTAGGAAGCTGGGTTTTAGCTTTGGGGGATGAGAGCAATCTGATTTGGAGTTTTGACCTTAGTGATTTTAGCTTTACCATATGGATTTCTATTTATTTTGAGATGCCATTGTTTAGGCATTTGAAATTTGGATTTTGTACTTCAGTTATTTTGTCTTGCATTTGATATAAGTCATGTTGACTCATTTTGGATTTAATGTTAAGACTTCCGCTGTTTTATTATTGAATGCTATGTTTGTTCTGATGTGAAACCATATATTTGTGACATCTTTGCCCTTGTCGGGTTGGGGTGTTACAATTTGTGGTATCAGAGAAACAGGCATCCGAAACCTGTAGGCTTAGGCCATTGACCTGTGAGGATTGGGTAGACATTAGGTTTCCTTTCGCGTACTCTTTTTCCTTATTCTGCTCTGTCATATTTTGCTTGATCTGACTAATCGTCTTCGTAATTCTATAGATGGTTAACACTCGTCATCAGGAGTATAATGCTGGAGGGGATGCTGAAATCCCCAATCTGGAGGCTATGGTGGCTAATGCTATAGCCAATCTGTTACCGGGCCTTAACACTGATGCGGTGATCAACCGGCTTATCAGTGGTGGAGCTAGTTCATCTGGAGGTGCTGGTAGTTCTTCTGGTGGTGGGGGCCGACCCACTACCATTAATGGGTGGCTTGAGAGTTTCAATAAACTCAAGCCGTTGTCTTTCAGTTCTGCTGCTACTCCTCATGCTGCAGAGGACTGGATTACCCACATGGAGAAGCTATTTGAGGTGCTAGGTTGTGAGGACAAGTTTAAGACTCGTCTGGCTGTGTTTAAGCTTGAAGGTGATGCACTTAACTGGTGGAAGGCGCACAAGGCAGCTAAAGGAGGCGATCCGTATGTTCTTGGGTGTACTTGGGCTGATTTCCGCACTACATTCTATAATCGGTACTTCCCTGACTCTGAGCAGCAGAGGTTTATTCGGGAGTACAACACTATTTCCCAGCTAGATTCTGAGACCGCAGGGGAATATCTGGAGCGGTTTCAGAGATTGGTCAGCTTTGTGGGCCCCACTGCTGGAGATTCAAGGCGTCAAGCCAAGCAATTCAAATGAGGACTCAAAAGGTTAGTAACCTGTATAAAGTTGATGTTTGATACCAATAGACCCTAATGCACTTTTCAATTTGCTACTGAATTAGGTGGGTGCTCGATCGTGTTCTTAATGATGAGTTTCAGGATCCGTCAGCATGTTGCGATGCAGCTCGCAACATTGAGATTTTTCATGAGGGAGTTGGTTTCAAGCGAAACCGTGATGGCGACAGGGTTCAGCAGCAGAGTCAGAATCGGGACAACAAGGGGTATTCTGGTAGGAACTTTGAGCAGCGAGGTCAGTCAGATCGTGGACGTGACTATCAGGGTCAGTCAGGTAGGAGTTATGATCAGAAGAGGCACGACTCGAAGGGTCAGGATTCGAGGTCGGTTTCTAGGCAGGGGAATGATCGTCATGGACGCAGTGACAGTCAGAAGCAGTGGAAGGATCAGCCTTCCAAGGGTTATCAGCAGCAGTCTCGAGGTTCTGGATCGGGTTCTCAGGCTTTACCTCCTCCTCCTATCTGTACTACTTGTGGGAAGAGTCATCCCGGACCGTGTCGTAGGGCTTCTGGTGCATGTTTCCGATGTGGGTCTTCTGAACATCGGGTGAAAGATTGCCCTAAGCATAATCCGACCCCAGCTGTGCAGTATCTTCCTCCTCCTCCTCCGAATACAGGCCGTGTGTTTTCGACTACTCGGGATCAGGCAGCTAAATCATCAGGTACCATTACTGGCATTCTGCATATTGGTGATCATACTGTATTCATATTATTTGATACCGGCGCAACACACTCTTTTATATCTGTAAAACTAGCTCAGAAACTTAAAACAACTCCAACACCATTAATAAACCAACTATCTATTTCCACCCCAATGAAGCACAGTGTCCTTCTCGATCATGTATATGTTAACTGTCCTCTCCGCTTTGATGACCGGATTCGTCCGGCTAACTTACTTCCTCTGGATATGATTGATTTCGATGTCATCCTGGGCATGGATTGGTTGGCTTCCCATAGAGCTACCATTGACTGTCATGCTAGGAATGTGATTTTTGGAGATCTGAACCATCCTGAATTCGTTTATCATGGATTCCGCCCTCTGAAATCTGTTAAAATCATCTCTGCTATGAAGGCACGAACTTTGATATCTCATGGTTGCCAAGGCTATTTGGCTTCTGTTAAGGATTCATCTGTTGAGACTTCTGATATTTCTGATGTTCCCATTGTTCGGGATTTTGCCGATGTTTTTCCTGAGAAACTTCCTGGTCTCCCTCCGGCTAGAGAAGTTGAATTTGTTATTGATCTGATTCCCGGTGCCGAACCTATCTCTAAGGCTCCGTACCGGATGGCACCTATCGAACTGAAGGAATTAAAGGAGCAACTGGAAGAGTTGTTGGATTGTGGTTTTATTCGCCCTAGCGTTTCGCCATGGGGTGCTCCGGTGCTTTTCGTGAAGAAGAAGGACGGTAGTATGCGGTTGTGCATTGATTATCGTGAGTTAAATCGTATTACCATCCGAAACCGTTATCCGCTTCCTCGCATCGATGACTTGTTTGATCAGCTGCAAGGAGCCAAGGTGTTCTCCAAAATCGACTTGCGATCTGGTTATCACCAATTGCGGGTTAAAGAGCAGGATGTATCTAAGACTGCTTTCCGTACCCGTTATGGACACTATGAGTTTCTGGTTATGCCTTTTGGCTTAACAAATGCTCCTGCTGTGTTTATGGATTTAATGAATCGGGTCTTTCATGAATTTCTGGATAAGTTCGTCATCGTTTTCATTGATGATATTCTGGTGTATTCTAAATCGTCTGAGGAGCACGAGCAGCATTTGCGTATTGTTCTGGGTATTCTGAGGCAGCAGAAATTATTCGCAAAATTTTCTAAATGTGAGTTCTGGCTGAACCAAGTAGCTTTCCTTGGTCACGTTGTGTCTGCAGATGGTATCACCATGGATCCATCTAAGGTTGAGGCTATCACCAAGTGGCCGAGACCTACCACTGTGACTGAAGTCAGGAGTTTTCTGGGATTAGCTGGCTACTACCGGCGTTTTGTTGAAGGATTTTCTAAGTTAGCTTTGCCTTTGACTCAGTTGATGCGAAAGGGTGAAAAGTTTGTATGGACTGATGAGCGTGAGCAGAGTTTTGAGGAGTTGAAACGGCGATTGGTGTCTGCACCTATTCTGACTTTACCATCGGGATCTGGAGGTTTCCAAATCTATAGTGATGCTTCTAAGAAGGGTTTGGGTTGTGTGCTTATGCAACACGGCAAGGTGATTGCCTATGCTTCGAGGCAATTGAAACCCTATGAAGAAAATTATCCGACTCATGATCTTGAGTTAGCAGCGGTTGTTTTTGCACTGAAAATCTGGAGACATTACTTGTATGGCGAATCGTGTGATATCTTCACCGATCACAAGAGTCTCAAATACATCTTTACTCAGAAGGAGCTTAATATGAGACAGAGGAGATGGTTAGAACTCCTCAAGGATTATGACACGAACATCCAGTATCATCCAGGTAAGGCTAATGTGGTTGCTGATGCACTTAGTCAGAAATCTGGAATGATTGCTAGTTTGGAAATTGATCCGCGTGTTCTCAGGGATTTGGAGCGTTTGGATGTTGAGTTGTGTGTTCGTCGTGATGTTGGTTACTGGGCTAGCTTAAAGATTGAGTCAAATCTGATGTTGCGTATTAAAGAGGCTCAGAAAGATGATGGTGAGCTCTGGGCTATTGTTCAAAATATTGAAGAGGGTAAGCAAACTGAATTCAGAGTTGATGATGATGGAGTTGTCTGGTATGAGGATCGGTTATGTGTGCCTAATGATTCTGATCTGCGTGAGGCTGTGTTGACTGAGGCTCACAGCTCTCCTTTTTCTATTCATCCTGGTTCTACCAAGATGTATCGGTGTCACACCCTGAATTTACCTGTTAATGGCAGCGGATATGAATACCTTGGTGTGACTTTCATGGCGTCTCATACAATGGATATATTGAACGACCTAAAGTGTCGTTTTGAAAATACACGTTTGATCATAAATAAAATCAGAGTTTACAAAACATAGGTCCCAAATGATGTTGCAAGTTTATAACAAAACCATAGTAGATCAAGCGTTACATAAGTGCATGAAAATAAGTGATGCAAGTCGACCCCGCGACTCCAAAATAGCCAAATGCATGTCCACACGCTAGCTAATTACCTGAAAATACATTGCTAAAAACGGTCAACATAAAGTTGGTGAGAGATCATAGGTTTAATAAAATGAAGGTATACGATAGCCACAAGTATAAAGTGTATGACATAAGTCACATAAAAATGGTGTACAATAGACTTAAGCTCATGACCCCGAAACTATGACTGAATCTGTGGTGCCCCTCAGAGTGTTTTGCCAGGCACTCTAATAAAAAGACATGAAATGCATCCGCTATCGGTTGTTGGTCAAAGCCAACACGGATGGAGGCGTCACCCTCGATAGATCTATCCACTCACTCTCGCTTACAGGTAAATTAACGGTTCATGATATAGGGGACTTTCATATGGCAACAAGGTAACTTAATCTATGTACAAGGAATTTGATACTAGGGCTCGCATATAAAAATGGTTGCAATGTATTCTCCCCCGTGGGATTTGAAATGAAATAATAAATTGAAAAACGGGCTATGAAAACTCACCTGAAGTGATGATACAACAATGCTATGAAATCGGAATACTTGGAATAACAAGGCGCGAACACTAGCCGCTACCTAAAATGAATATGCATAACCTACTTAGATTATGAGGCAATGTAGTGCATGTACATGTATATGTAACCTATACCACTCGTACTTTGAAAATAATAGTTATCGTTAATATGTAAGGTCCTTCCAAAACTTGATATAAATATGTTAACTTGTTTCGTCAAAACTAGTCATGTAATAAAGTGTATAAAACGTTCGTGTTAGTATCGGCGTTTTGAAAACATGAAATGTAATATGATAGTCGTGTTAATAAGTCTTTGATCGTACTTGCTCCAACGGGTAAGAATCACGGTTCTCCATAGTCGTTACGTGAAAAATATAGTTTCTAGTACGTAAACATTTTCTAGTTAAAAAGCTGTCAAAATAAAATGTATATAGTCAATGTTTAAACGCGTGTATCTTGTTCGTTATTAGCTTGTTTTCGACGTTCTTTATATCCGTGGGTTCGTATAAACATGTACTAATATATTTTCAGTAGCTCGGGTCATCTAGGTCGCGTTAAACGCCTCAGATTGTCCGCCGAATGTTACCAAACAGCATGCAGTTTTTCCGGAAAAATAGTTTTCGTCGTTAAACTTTGAAAAATCATATCTCCTTCGTTATTAACTCGTTTTTATCCCCGTTTTCGGCCACGGCTTCGTCTCGGAATGTATTTTCTAAATATTTGGCCAAAAATTATCTCACACCTACTGATTTTCCCACGTTTCACTTTTAAGGACAGAATGTTTTATTTACTTGTTAAAACTTGATTTTCTAGTTAGTAACTTGTCCAAAAATGTCACAAACAACAACCAATCTTTCTAAAACTTACCATATATCTTTTTAAAGTGTAAAGGGTCCTAAACATCATCATCCATGTAGATCTAACAAGGATCTAAGTATAAAACACATCTAGGGCTCATAAGTTGCAAAAGGTTTAAAAAGGAGTGGTATAGCTAACATATACTTGCAAATCTTGTACAAAAATGATATAAACATTATATTAACTTGGAAAAATTATGAAAATGGGTGTTGACAACTTACTTGAAGTATTAGTGAATAAAAGATGATGAAAACCTAAGAAACCTTTGAGTTTGTATTTCAAAACCCTTAAAGGATTACTAGATGGACTTGTTTATGTAATGAGCTTGTAAAATTTGATGTTTTCTTCCTCTTGTTCTTGTTTGGCCGATCATACACACACACACATATAGATGAGAGAGTTTCTTGAGATATCTTGTAAAATGAAGTGAAAAATGTGGTAGCTAACTATATAAATTAGACAAGAATTAGTGGATATTAATTGTGAAGTGAAGTTTGCTACTTGATGGTCTTGGGGGGTTGTGAGGCCGGCGCACAAAGGACAAGGGGGGGGGGGGCTCTTTTAATTAACCATGTGGTGATTACATGTGTTTAAGTGTAATTAAATTAGTTTTAGGTGTAACCGGGTACCGTGTTTGCTAGAAATAAAATGTAATGGAGTTAGTCGGGACTTGACGAAGTCATAAAAATTACAAAAATATGTTGGGTACAAATATTGGGTGTTCGGGTAATTATTGTTTAGTTTATACGTAAACCGTCGTAATTATATAAAATGAACGATATAAATTAAATAAATTCGCAAAATACCGGGTAAATGAACTTTATAATTTTCTTGATGTTAAAATGAGTATAAAAATATATCGGGACCATCGTGGGGATTGTCGGACGTGTTAGTCACATTTATCGATCGCGCGTTAACGTTTTAATTAAAAGTAATTATACGTAAACGTCAAATGTAACAAAAATATTAATTTGATAAACCTACGAGTGGAATAGTATGAAAATGCAAATATGATGATATGCAGACTATTACTAGTCCGTATGCAATGATCCTACTGATGATGCATAAATTTTTGCAGCTAACCCAAACCGGTTACGCTGAAATGAATGATGAATGATGGACATGAATGGTGATTTGTCGAGGTTAGGAAAGTGACCTGAAATTACGGGTTGTGACAGTCGCCCCTCCAAAAGGGAATTCAGTCCCTGAATTCAATTGTTGTTGGTTTCAGAAGCGGGCTCGGGAAAAAGGTGTGGATACTTGCGTCGCATTTGGTCTTCTCGTTCCCAAGTAAACTCGGGTCCTCTTCGAGAATTCCAGCGAACCTTCACGATAGGAATTCGACTCTGCTTCAATTGCTTGACCTCACGGTCCATGATTTCTACAGGTTCTTCCACAAAATTAAGCTTGTCATCTAGTTGAATTTCTTCAAGTGGAATAACGGACGACTCGTCGGAAAGACACTTCTTGAGGTTTGAAACATGAAACGTGTTATGAACGTTGCTGAGTTCTGGCGGAAGTTCAAGCTTGTAGGCTACCGGACCAATCTTTTCCAGAATCTTGAATGGCCCAATGTATCTCGGGTTCAGCTTCCCGCGTTTCCCAAATCGGATCACGCCCTTCCAAGGCGAAACCTTCAACATGACTTTATCTCCAACTTGAAATTCCAATGGTTTGCGTCGAACATCTGCATAGCTTTTCTGTCGACTTCTAGCTGTTTCGAGCCTTTCTCGAATTTTAACAATCTTCTCGGTTGTATCTCGTACCATCTCTGGACCGGTTAATTGTACTTCACCAACTTCGGCCCAACAGACCGGTGAACGACACTTACGACCATAAAGTGCCTCAAATGGTGCGGCTTTGATGCTCGAATGGTAACTGTTATTATAAGAAAACTCGATTAATGGCAAATGGTTAGCCCAACCATGTCCAAAATCAATCACGCACGCCCTGAGCATATCTTCCAATGTCTGAATCGTCCTCTCACTCTGACCATCGGTCTGAGGATGATAGGCAGTGCTCATGTCTAATTTGGTGTTGAATGCATTTTGTAGTGACTTCCAGAAATTTGAAGTAAAACGACTATCTCTGTCGGAAATGATGGAAACTGGTGCACCGTGCTTTGAGACTATTTCCTTGACATAAAGTCTAGCGAGTTGGTCCATGGAATAAGTCTCTCTAATCGGTATGAAATGGGCTGATTTGGTGAGACGATCTACTATAACCCAAATAGCGTCGAATCCACCTGAAGTCTTAGGAAGTTTAGTAACAAAGTCCATTGTAATACGCTCCCATTTCCATTGAGGAATCTCTGGCTGTTGAAGTAACCCTGACGGTTTCTGATTCTCGGCTTTCACTTTAGCACACGTAAGACATCTGCTAACATACCTCGCTATCTCTGCTTTCATATCGGGCCACCAATAAAGTTGCTTGAGATCCTGATACATCTTATCAGAACCTGGATGAATAGAGTACTTCGACTTGTGCGACTCATGCATAATCAACTCTCGTACTCCACCATAAAGGGGTATCCAACTTCTGTCCTTGAAGCATAACACTCCATCGGATCTCTTTACAAAACCATTCTCGCTCTCGGGCATACCATAAATCTTCTCGTGTGGTCGGTTTTCTTCTTTGAGTGCTTCAATCTGAGCCTCTAAGATCTTTGATGGTAAAGGTGAAATAATTGTCATTCCCAATGACCTGACCCTCAAAGGTTTGGGTCGTTCTTTCCTGCTAAGAGCGTCAGCTACAACATTAGCTTTTCCCGGGTGATATCGGATCTCACAATCGTAGTCACTAAGCAACTCTAGCCAACGACGTTGCCTCATATTGAGTTCCTTCTGATCAAGTATATGTTGTAAGCTCTTGTGATCGGTAAATACCACACACTTGGTGCCATAAAGATAGTGCCTCCAAATCTTGAGTGCGAAAACTACAGCACCCAACTCCAAATCGTGCGTAGTGTAATTCTTCTCATGTTTCTTAAGCTGACGTGACGCATAAGCAATCACTTTCTCGTCCTGCATTAACACGGCTCCAAGCCCTTTGTGTGATGCATCGCAATATACCACAAAATTTTCAATTCCTTCTGGTAGTGCTAAAATCGGCGCGCTACAAAGCTTCTGTTTCAACAACTGAAATGCGGACTCTTGCTTATCTCCCCATTCGTACTTCTGATTCTTCTGTGTCAACTTGGTCAGCGGCTTAGCTATCTTGGAAAACCCTTCAATGAACCTCCTGTAATATCCGGCAAGTCCTAAAAATTGACGAATTTCTGTCGGAGACTTGGGCGTAGCCCAATCTTTAACTGCCTCAATCTTTGCTGGATCAACTTGTAGTCCTTGACTATCAATGACATGACCAAGAAATTGAACCCTTCGTATCCAAAAATCACACTTAGAAAATTTGGCATACAATTGCTCCTTCTTGAGCAGTTCTAGAATCGTTCTGAGGTGTTCTTCATGCTCTTGCTTACTCTTGGAATAGATTAAGATGTCGTCGATGAATACAATCACAAACTTATCAAGATACGGCTTACACACCCTATTCATGAGGTCCATGAATACCGCAGGTGCGTTAGTTAATCCGAACGGCATCACTTGAAACTCATAGTGTCCATAACGTGTTCTAAATGCGGTCTTCGGGACATCCTCCTCCCGAACTCTAAGCTGATGGTAACCGGATCTCAAATCAATCTTGGAGTAATAACTAGAACCTTGCAACTGATCGAACAAATCGTCAATCCTAGGGAGTGGATAACGATTCTTCACCGTCAACTTGTTCAGTTCTCGGTAGTCAATACACATCCTGAAAGACCCATCTTTCTTCTTCACAAACAAAACCGGTGCTCCCCAAGGCGAGGAACTCGGTCTAATGAATCCCTTGTCCAGTAATTCTTGTAATTGGTTCGACAACTCTTGCATTTCGGAAGGCGCTAAACGATACGGTGCTCTTGCAACAGGTGCGGCTCCTGGCACTAAGTCGATCTGAAACTCAACTTGACGCGTAGGTGGTAGTCCAGGTAATTCTTCCGGAAAAACCTCGGGAAAGTCCTTAACAATTGGCACATCCCCAAGTCGTTTCTCATCCGACTTCTTCTCAGTAATGTGAGCCAAAAATGCATAACAACCCTTCTTGATGTACTTCGCGGTCTTGATGCATGATATGATACTAAGTCTAGTTCCGCTTCGCTCTCCACGAACAACTAATGTCTCCCCATCATAAGGAAGATGAACAACCTTCTCATCACAAATAATTTTTGCACGGTGACGGGACAACCAATCCATGCCGATGACGATGTCAAAACTACCAAGTTCTACGGGCATAAGATCTATGTTGAATGGATGATTAAGGAAATTGATGGTGCAATTACGGAGAATTGTATTGGTGCTAACTAAAGACCCATTAGCTAGTTCAACTTGAAATGAAATGTCTAGTGCGGTTGGTGTAATATTGAGTAAAGGTGCAAACGTAAGTGAAACAAAACTTCTATCGGCTCCCGAATCAAATAAAATAGAAGCATAACGATTATTGACAAGGAACGTACCCGTGACAACCTTCGGGTCTTCGTGGACATCATCTCCACCCATGACGTAAGCTCTCCCTCGAGCTATTCCGCCTTGATTCCTTACCTTCGGGCAATTGTTCCTAAAGTGTCCCACTTCTCCACAACTATAACACGTTGGCGGTGGATTCTGATTGTTTACCCCAGGAGCAGACCTACATCCATTTGCTTGATGACCAACTTTCCCACAATTTTGACAAGGCCTAGGGCAACCTCCCGGGTTATGATGAGTTTGGCACTTGTTACACTTTGGTAGAGTACCGGAGTAACCTTTCTTTTCTGTAGGACCAGCAGCATAGGCCTTTGCAGTCTCTTGCCTCTTGGGTGGTGGTTGGTTGGCGTTGTTACCTTGGTTGTTATCCCATTTCCTTTTGTTGTTGTTGTTATGGTTGGTGTTGTTTCGGTTATTGGAGTAGTTGTTGTTGTTCCGGTAATTGTTGGTGTTATTGTTGTTGTTGCGGTTTCGGTTGGAGTTACTGTTGTTGTTGTTGTTGGCGGGTGTCACTTTCTTCAGAACTTGAGCTATGAGCTTTTGGGACATCCTGATTGCCTCATCAAGGGTTTGTGGATCAAAAGAAATCACATCACCACGGATGTTTTCGGGCAAGCCACCAATGAAATTCTCAACCAACTTTTCATTATCAGGCACCATAGATGGGCATAGAGCGGCTAACTCTTGGTACCTCCTAATATAAGTCTCAATGTCATTTCCCACGGTTACCAGATCATAGAACTCTACCTCTAACTTCTTCACTTCAGTTCGTGGGCAAAACTTCTTAGTCACTAACTTTTTGAATTCATCCCACGTGATCTTGTAAGCATTCTCCATCCCTATGGGCTTTGCATAGGAGTTCCACCACGATAAGGCTTGATCACGAAGCGTAATAACGGCAAACTTTACCTTGGAATCATCCGGACAGTTGCATAAGATAAACACGGATTCGGTATGTTCGAACCATCGAACCATGGCAGTAGCCCCTTCAGTACCCTTATACAAAGTAGGATCTCCACTCTTGAAATCCTTGTACGTACATTTCCTTCCATTAGTCCCGTTGCTAGCTTCTCCCGATGTTTCAATCCGAGAAGCATCTTCGGCAGCTCTTGCGGCAACTGCGGCTCTTTCAATCTCTAGAGCTTCGGCTATACTATCCCTAACGAGCTTCCTGATAGCAGCTTGAGTCATATCTGGGGTAGTCGTTGCAGCGGCCTTGGATCTTGTTTTCCTAGGTGCCATAATTCTGGTACATCACAACAGAATACATCAACAACAATCATACTAGAAATGATTATCGCACAAAATATATACAACCACAACCTGTATATATATAAACACAACATGTATAAATACAACCACGACATGTATAAATACAATGAAATCACGATGAGAACAACCACAACAACATGAAATTTCATAGAATAATCACAACACATGAATATCATACATGAAAATTTCGGCCTACGTGGACCGATATCATAATAGCACAACCAAATCCTACATAGTAGAGTCATACTTGATACATTTGTTTGTACTACAACCAAAAGACAACAAGTTCATAACTATGTCCCACACCCCGGGACTAGGATAATAACAGTACAAGCTACATGATAAAGTCTAACACTAAGCACTCCCTGGTGCTCCACCTGGTCCACCTGGTCCACGCCTCCAAGTCTTGACCACTTTGGCCATGGAAATAGCAACCTTCTCCAGCTGCTCCACTCGCAACTGAAGGTCGGTCTCTCTGCTCTGTGATGCAGTCAAAGCAGCTCTAACTGATGCCAACTCAATAGCCTGGCGGCGTAGCTCCTCCTGAGTCTGCTCGGCTCTGTCCCGAATCTCGGGTAACTCATCCCTCAACTGGTCAATCAACTCCTGATGCGCTAGCTGACGTGTCTCCAGTCCATGATAAGACACATCAATAGAAACTCTACCCTGAACCAAATCCTCTACATCCTCCTCAACCACATCTAGTCGAGGCGCAAGGATCTCATCTACTCGGTAACTCAATCTAGCTAACTGCCCCTGCTGATCAGTCAGCTGGGCATCCAAGGTAAGAGCAGTGGGTAACCTCGCAGCAGCAGCCCGCGAGCTCTCTCCAATGTGGTAATGTGCAGGTGGTGGTAAATCTGAAATCTGAGTAGTGGGTAAGGCTGGGGTAGTGCATCTTGCACGCTTTTTAGGCGGCAAGGATAGAGCAGGTGAAGGAGTAGTAGCAGGTGTAGTAGTGGGTAAATCTGATGATGGTGGTAGTGTAGGAATGGCTGGTGTCCTGAATGTAGTGGTAACACGACGTACGCTCTTACGAGCACCAATGATCGTCTTGCGACGAGGAAACATAAGAACAGGTTCGGCTGGAATTGATGAAGTATGGGATGATGACTTTGTCAGAGGGCGGGTAACAAGAGGTGGTGCAATGGGTGAAATCTGAGGAGTAGGAGCAACCTCATCCTCGTAGAAAGCCTCGGTATCCTGTGCCAAAGGTGGTGAAAGTGGTGCAGGCTGAACAGGTGTAACCATGGGTATAGTGGAAGACATAGCGTCCTCAATGTCCACATCGGAAAGTATGATAATCGGGCGGGAGTTAGAAGTCATATCTCTGGGGAAACAATGCAAAATGAAATGAATAACTCATGTAATGAAACTCATAAATAATAAATATGCACTTATGATGAAATGATGAGACACTACCGTTGGGGTAGTTATAGTCTAGGGTATAAGGACAACCTAGTTCGCTATAACCATTGCTCTGGTACCAATCTGTCACACCCTGAATTTACCTGTTAATGGCAGCGGATATGAATACCTTGGTGTGACTTTCATGGCGTCTCATACAATGGATATATTGAACGACCTAAAGTGTCGTTTTGAAAATACACGTTTGATCATAAATAAAATCAGAGTTTACAAAACATAGGTCCCAAATGATGTTGCAAGTTTATAACAAAACCATAGTAGATCAAGCGTTACATAAGTGCATGAAAATAAGTGATGCAAGTCGACCCCGCGACTCCAAAATAGCCAAATGCATGTCCACACGCTAGCTAATTACCTGAAAATACATTGCTAAAAACGGTCAACATAAAGTTGGTGAGAGATCATAGGTTTAATAAAATGAAGGTATACGATAGCCACAAGTATAAAGTGTATGACATAAGTCACATAAAAATGGTGTACAATAGACTTAAGCTCATGACCCCGAAACTATGACTGAATCTGTGGTGCCCCTCAGAGTGTTTTGCCAGGCACTCTAATAAAAAGACATGAAATGCATCCGCTATCGGTTGTTGGTCAAAGCCAACACGGATGGAGGCGTCACCCTCGATAGATCTATCCACTCACTCTCGCTTACAGGTAAATTAACGGTTCATGATATAGGGGACTTTCATATGGCAACAAGGTAACTTAATCTATGTACAAGGAATTTGATACTAGGGCTCGCATATAAAAATGGTTGCAATGTATTCTCCCCCGTGGGATTTGAAATGAAATAATAAATTGAAAAACGGGGCTATGAAAACTCACCTGAAGTGATGATACAACAATGCTATGAAATCGGAATACTTGGAATAACAAGGCGCGAACACTAGCCGCTACCTAAAATGAATATGCATAACCTACTTAGATTATGAGGCAATGTAGTGCATGTACATGTATATGTAACCTATACCACTCGTACTTTGAAAATAATAGTTATCGTTAATATGTAAGGTCCTTCCAAAACTTGATATAAATATGTTAACTTGTTTCGTCAAAACTAGTCATGTAATAAAGTGTATAAAACGTTCGTGTTAGTATCGGCGTTTTGAAAACATGAAATGTAATATGATAGTCGTGTTAATAAGTCTTTGATCGTACTTGCTCCAACGGGTAAGAATCACGGTTCTCCATAGTCGTTACGTGAAAAATATAGTTTCTAGTACGTAAACATTTTCTAGTTAAAAAGCTGTCAAAATAAAATGTATATAGTCAATGTTTAAACGCGTGTATCTTGTTCGTTATTAGCTTGTTTTCGACGTTCTTTATATCCGTGGGTTCGTATAAACATGTACTAATATATTTTCAGTAGCTCGGGTCATCTAGGTCGCGTTAAACGCCTCAGATTGTCCGCCGAATGTTACCAAACAGCATGCAGTTTTTCCGGAAAAATAGTTTTCGTCGTTAAACTTTGAAAAATCATATCTCCTTCGTTATTAACTCGTTTTTATCCCCGTTTTCGGCCACGGCTTCGTCTCGGAATGTATTTTCTAAATATTTGGCCAAAAATTATCTCACACCTACTGATTTTCCCACGTTTCACTTTTAAGGACAGAATGTTTTATTTACTTGTTAAAACTTGATTTTCTAGTTAGTAACTTGTCCAAAAATGTCACAAACAACAACCAATCTTTCTAAAACTTACCATATATCTTTTTAAAGTGTCAAGGGTCCTAAACATCATCATCCATGTAGATCTAACAAGGATCTAAGTATAAAACACATCTAGGGCTCATAAGTTGCAAAAGGTTTAAAAAGGAGTGGTATAGCTAACATATACTTGCAAATCTTGTACAAAAATGATATAAACATTATATTAACTTGGAAAAATTATGAAAATGGGTGTTGACAACTTACTTGAAGTATTAGTGAATAAAAGATGATGAAAACCTAAGAAACCTTTGAGTTTGTATTTCAAAACCCTTAAAGGATTACTAGATGGACTTGTTTATGTAATGAGCTTGTAAAATTTGATGTTTTCTTCCTCTTGTTCTTGTTTGGCCGATCATACACACACACACATATAGATGAGAGAGTTTCTTGAGATATTTTGTAAAATGAAGTGAAAAATGTGGTAGCTAACTATATAAATTAGACAAGAATTAGTGGGTATTAATTGTGAAGTGAAGTTTGCAACTTGATGGTCTTGGGGGGTTGTGAGGCCGGCGCACAAAGGACAAGGGGGGGGGGCCTCTTTTAATTAACCATGTGGTGATTACATGTGTTTAAGTGTAATTAAATTAGTTTTAGGTGTAACCGGGTACCGTGTTTGCTAGAAATAAAATGTAACGGAGTTAGTCGGGACTTGACGAAGTCATAAAAATTACAAAAATATGTTGGGTACAAATATTGGGTGTTCGGGTAATTATTGTTTAGTTTATACGTAAACCGTCGTAATTATATTAAATGTACGATATAAATTAAATAAATTCGCAAAATACCGGGTAAATGAATTTTATAATTTTCTTGATGTTAAAATGAGTATAAAAATATATCGGGACCATCGTGGGGATTGTCGGACGTGTTAGTCACATTTATCGATCGCGCGTTAACGTTTTAATTAAAAGTAATTATACGTAAACGTCAAATGTAACAAAAATATTAATTTGATAAACCTACGAGTGGAATAGTATGAAAATGCAAATATGATGATATGCAGACTATTACTAGTCCGTATACAATGATCCTACTGATGATGCATAAATTTTTGCAGCTAACCCAAACCGGTTACGCTGAAATGAATGATGAATGATGGACATGAATGGTGATTTGTCGAGGTTAGGAAAGTGACCTGAAATTACGGGTTGTGACAATCGGGACCTTAAGCAGCATTTCTGGTGGAACGGTATGAAGCAAGATGTGGCGTTATTTGTTGCTAGATGTATGACTTGTCAGCAAGTTAAGATTGAACATCAACGGGCTAGTGGTTTGTTACAGCCTTTGGAGATTCCGACATGGAAGTGGGATGAGATTTCCATGGACTTTGTTTCTGGTCTGCCTGTTACTCGTAAAAGACATGATGCGATTTGGGTGGTCGTTGATTGGCTAACTAAATCTGCTCATTTCTTACCTATCCGTATGACCTATAGTGTCAATCAGTTGGCGGAGATTTTTCAGCAGGAAATCGTTAGATTGCATGGTATACCTTCGTCTATTGTTTCTGATCGTGATCCTCGTTTCACTTCGCGTTTCTGGAAAGGACTTCATAAAGTTTGGGGCGCTCGTCTTAAGTTCAGTACTGCATTTCATCCCCAAACTGATGGTCAGTCTGAGAGGACCATTCAGACTTTGGAAGATATGTTACGGGCTTGTGCATTGGAATGGACTGGTAGTTGGGATGAGTATTTGTGTTTAGTGGAGTTTGCTTATAATAACAGTTGGCATGCGAGTATCCGTATGGCTCCCTTCGAGATGTTGTATGGTAGGAAATTTAGGGCTCCTGTTTGTTGGAATGAAGTAGGTGAACGTCTGATTGAGGGTCCTGAAATGATCGAGATCACTAATAAAAAGGTAGCTGTGGCTAGGGAGAAATTGAAGGAGGCGCGTGCTCGTCAGAAGAGTTATGCTGATAAGCACCGTCGGGATCTGCAATTCAATGTAGGTGATCGGGTATTTCTGAAAGTATCTCCTTTCCGTGGTGTTAAGCGTTTTGGAATCAAGGGCAAGTTGAGTCCTCGATTTATTGGACCGTTTGAAATTCTGGATCGTATCGGGGAGGTTTCTTATCGTCTGGCTTTACCTCCTCAGCTATCTCATGTGCATAACGTTTTTCATGTATCTCTTCTGAGGGGATACAACTATCATCCGTTGCATGTAGTATCTTATCCGCTTGATCAGATCCAACCTGATATGTCCTTGTCTGAAGAGCCGGAAGCGGTTCTGGATCGTCAGGAACGAGTCATGAGGAATAAAGTTATTCCGTTCGTAAAGATTCTTTGGAAGAACCACCCGGAGCGTGAGGCTACCTGGGAAACCGAGGAATCGATACGAGCTAGTTATCCGCACTTCTCGTTTTAATCTGGTATGTCTTGTTTTGTTTTCTGCTCTCTCTTTTTCCTTTCTGCTTTCTGCAAATTTCGAGGACGAAATTTTTTTTGTTAGTGGGGAAGAAGTTGTAATACCTGAAATTCAGATAACCCATAAAATGACCAAATTACCCATGATAACATAAAACCTAATTAAATAACTTATAAAATTCTGAAACAATTCCAAAACTTCTGAAATCGAACTATATCTGAAACAAACAAATTTCTGGGACAATGTTACATCATTTTAAATGTTCAAAAATTATTATACACATTTAATTAGTAAATTCCGAAAATACATAATTAAAATATAATTATTAAATCTTTTTAATTAAATAAAATGTAAAATAAATTAAGGAAGGATTGTATAAATCAACCCAAATAATTTTCTTGATCCTAATACCGAATATACTGATTTTCTGCCCCCCCCCTAATTCGGTTCTTAAGATATAAACAAATCTCTTTTATTTTTCCTCTAAAAACCTAATCGCAAAAATCAACCATAAACCCTAGCGATCAACAAAAATTGACCCAATCAATCACACAAGTTCTGGACGTGTACAAGGATTTTTTTGGGGTTCTTGGAGGTGCAAGGAAGCTAGGAAAAATAAGGGTTGCTGCGTGTTTTCTTTGGTTCGTTCTTGTTCCATTTTTCTTGTCGAATTGTTCAAACGCAAGGTAATAATTCATACGACTAAACCACACAATATAAAATTAATATAGCAATTTTCCTGTGATCTTTACATGTTATATAACTCATATAAATTATGTGAATCAATTCATGCATGCTAATCTATGCGTATGAAAATATAATGATCAAAGAACACGTAAATCTCAAATATATGTAATCCGAATTTCTGGACATGATAGCTATTTTATTTAGACCTCATATGATGTAATAGACCTGGGAAAAATGATAGATCGAATTATGGTAGCCTAAATCAAGTCGTGTTAATTTTGATGTCTAAAACGTACGTAAATATCAAATATATGTTAAACGATTTTTCTGGGCATGCTAATTATTTTTCGTGGGTTCCTTATAAGTCATATGATCTGGAAAAAATATGATTTTGATTTTTGGAAGCCTAGATTTAACGTGGTGAATTTTAGTTAAAACTGGATTTTGTGAAAACAAAGAAATAAAATAAAATGGAAATCGGGGTTACTAGGGTTAGGGTTCTTGGTTGAAATTTTGATCATTAAATGTGTTTTAATGATGAATTAATGATGGTTCAATGATTGGTGAATAGTAGGGTTTGTAATTGTTTGTAAAAAGTGTTATCCGATTTGAAATAAAAGTATAAGGACCTGTTTTGCCAACTTTGAAACTTCTGGGATATTTTTGTAATGTCATATACATCTATAAGAATGTGGGAAAAATATAACTTTGGGGTCCTAAGTGTAAATATTGCATTATAATGAATTAATGGCATATTAGGGTTACGATTTGAAATTAATTAAAAGTGAGGGACCAAAAGTGTAAATCTGAAATCTTGAAGTTATTTTGAGTTAATACTGATATGAAAAGGTTGTTGTGTAATTTTGAGGATTTATGGGCTAATTATGTAATTGTTATGAAATTATGATTTAATATATATGTTTTGTAAACTTAAAGGACTAAATATGTAAATTCTGAATTCTGAGGGGTCTAATCTGTAATGTACTAAATTCTGATGGTATATTCTGTAATTATGAAATATAATATGTTTGTTTGGTATATGTGTATATTGTAGGGTTTAAATTGTAAAATATGTAATTATAAGGTTGGTTTTGTAAATTATGTAACTAAAGGGGTGTAATCTGTAAATTGTGAAACTTAAGGGAATAAAATGTAATTCTGAATAACATGAGCATATAATTCTATAACTTAAAGTATTTTCACTAATGACCTTGGAAATTAATGAAGTTACATTTAAAACCCTAAACTTTGTATAATTGTCATTTAAAACCCTAAACTTCTGTAACTTGATAAAAATGTACTGTATTCCATAATAATCTTTGAATAAAGGTTCAACCTAATCTGAAATGATAATATCTGTTAATTCTGGAAACCTGCTAATTATGGGAACTTACTAAATCTGGAAAGTTACTAAAAATAGAAAGTACATAAAATGAAGAGATAAACTAAAAGGAATAATCTGAATAAGAAACTTTAGTAATTCTGTCTTCCTCTTCCTTAGGTGTGAAGAAGGAGAAGTCCTGATCATTGTTCTGTGTTTGTTTGATTTTCTGCTGTGCTAATAAGGTACAGATATTCTGCCCTATTTCAGTAAGGGTGTTTCTTTCCCTTTTCTCTCAGTATTTCATTTTCCTTATTAGGATTCCCTATACCATTGCTATGTTCCCCTCTGTTTGTGAATCTCTGTTGTGATCTGTTTATCTTGAATCTTTGTTTGACCTTCTGCTATGATTTTCTATTCTGAACCTTTGTCTAAACTCTGATTTGAACCATTGATATTTCTGGACTTTAACATGAACCTTTTTGCCATGTACCCTTAAGACATGACTTTCTGATCTTGTTAGTACATTTGACCTCTGACCTCTGACCTACAGTTTGATATCCGAGCCAATCACTAGGCATGAGGGTTTCATGTCCATGTCATTGATGCACCTTTGACATGACTCTAGGGCAGAGAGTGATGACCTGTTCCGTCCCTGATTTATTTTATCTGGTGTGTTAAGGAGTTTCTGGCCACCGGGGGCGCATGGATGCATCCTAGTTTTGATTCTGTTATCTGTTATCTGTTATCTGTTTATGTATATGTTTATTATTATATCTGGTGACTGATGGTGTGTGCGATACACGTCACTCACATTATCTGGGAGTTGGCCACTCTACACAGGTTTGTTGCATTATATGATTATGCTATGGTATTATCTGTTATCTGGGCTCGTGATGGATTTCTGTTTTTCCCTAAACCTGATTTGTTTCATTATCTCTTTTTCATTCTTTTCCTTTTCCTTATTTCATTTCCTATTCTTTCACTTTGATTCTGTATCTGTATGATCTGTATTCCTGATTTGTTCCGTACTGCTATCTGTTATCATTTCTGTTATCTATATATCTGTTCACTGAGCTCTCGTAGCTCAGCCGCATTTCTTTTCCTGCGGCAGGTACTTAAGCTAGGAAGCTGGGTTTTAGCTTTGGGGGATGAGAGCAATCTGATTTGGAGTTTTGACCTTAGTGATTTTAGCTTTACCAAATGGATTTCTATTTATTTTGAGATGCCATTGTTTAGGCATTTGAAATTTGGATTTTGTACTTCAGTTATTTTGTCTTGCATTTGATATAAGTCATGTTGACTCATTTTGGATTTAATGTTAAGACTTCCGCTGTTTTATTATTGAATGCTATGTTTGTTCTGATGTGAAACCATATATTTGTGACATCTTTGCCCTTGTCGGGTTGGGGTGTTACAAAAAGCCAGATCTGAGTACGATCCTAGGCTTTTGGGCGCACTGGTTGTCCTAGAGGCCTGCTTAGTGTCTGCATCAGTTTGCTACTTCTTACCTTGTAGGTCATCATGCATTTTCTTTGTCTGCGGAGTCCGCTGATTTGGATTTCCGTGCTTCGTCATTCTAGTTCTTCGTAGAGTTCTTAGTGTTTGGTCCCACGGATTGCGCCACTTGTTGATACAAAAGTTGGGCGTTCCTTGTTTCCGTACCAATTAGATCTTAATGCTTGAGACCTGCGCACTAAGAAAACAAAAAGACACCGTTAGGCTTATCGTGGGATTGTCTCCCACGATTATCCTCCGGCGTGAGAGTAAGTAATCGGTTTTAGGGTTTAGTTGAAGAGTTAGGGTTGTAAATCGTACCTTTAATGAGAGTCGAGAGACTCTTTATATACACACGAAACCCTAGTTGGTTTCGTGTTCCTCACTCCTCAGCGTATCCCGCATAGGTCGGTTATTTGATACATATCCCATAAATAAGAGATATCTTATCAAAACCATAAATAACTTTGGGTTTGGGCCATCGTGAGCCCAAACCGTTATCGTGATAGCCCATTCGTGATGGGCTTGAGCCCATTCGTGATGGGCTTTAGTATTGGTAGCGTCCATTGGTCGGGTTCGTGGCCCGAATGCGTACTATACGTCATCACATAGTGTGTTTATTAAGTATTATATAGGCTTTACTATTTTGCGAATACCCTAGAAAAGTTCCTTCGTACGATTTAGGATCAAACTTAGTAAGGTAGTCTTTTGTATTGAGAACAAAACATTTGCTCCCGAATACCCTAAAGTAATTTAGATTAGGTTTTCTACCTCTTAATAATTCATATGGGGTTTTTCCTAAAATTCTCCTAATTGAGACTCTATTTATTATATATGTTGATGTATCTACGGCGTGACACCAAAATTTTTGTGGGATAGATTGTTCATTTAGCATTGTTCTACTCATTTCTTGTAGGGAACGATTCTTTCTTTCTACTACCCCATTTGATTGTGGAGTGCGAGGAGCGGAGAAATTGTGAGATATTCCATTTAAATCATAATATTTTCCGAACTGCACTTCGTTATCAAATTCCCGACCATGGTCCGTCCTAATAGATACTATAGAACATCCTAGTTTGTTTTGAATCATTTTACTAAATATTTCAAACTTATTAAAGGCTTCGGTTTTATCACTTAAAAATCTAGTCCACGTGTATCGTGAATAGTCGTCTACAATTACCAAGGTATAACGGTTACCTCCGTAACTCCGCACAGCGGATGGACCAAAAAGGTCCATGTGTAATAATTCTAGGCATCTAGTAGTGGAGACTATATTCTTAGCTTTGTGACTAGCATGTGCTTGTTTTCCCATTTTACAAGCATCGCAAAAGTGTTGGTCATATTTTAGGTTTGGCAAGTTTCATGACATATACGCCACCTTTCCTAATTCCTCTACCTATGACCTTTCCGTCCTTAACTATTTCGCTATCTCTATCGGTAAAGGTAACTCTACACTTATTATCACATATTTGTCCTATACTAAGCAAGTTGTATGTTAAATTATCTACATGCTCAACATTTTCAATAGTTAGGGAGTCTTGAGAAATCGTACCTTTGCCAATGATTTTTCCACGAAAGTCACTACCGAAAATAACATTACCTCCGTTGTATGCCTTGTAGGAGGAGAATAGCTTGCGATTTCCCGTCATGTGCTTCGAGCATCCACTATCCTTAATCCATTCGTCGGGCTCCAAATTTATTCCTAGACATATTTCATCGGTGGCTTGAGCTACAAGACATTTTTCGTCGTTTACTTTTTCCGCTTCATTTTTGTCGCTATCACTCCATGCTCCACTAACAAAGGCGTTTTGGTAATCATAACCCGGTGGCTTCGGACATTCGCCAACGAGATGGTTTTGGCTTCCACATCTAAAGCACTTTCTTTTCCCGTAGTTATCATTCCTATTTCTTTGAAGCGATCTTCTTTCATCTCGTGGTTGTCTTGTGAATCTTCCTCGTCTCTTGAAAAATTTCTTGAACTCTCTTACGGCCATTGCATATTCTTCGTCTTCACTATCGTCACTTGAGTCGTCATCATCACTAATTTCCTTTTTGGCTTTTAGCGCAAGAGATTTTATTTGATCTTTCTTACTCTTGACCGTTTCCGAGTCTCTCTTTATAATTTCTTCATGGACCTTCAAGTTGCCGATAAGTTCATCAAGCGATAGCGTCATCAAGTTCTTCGATTCTTCAATAGCCGTGACCTTCGTGCGCCATTTTGGATGTAATGCCCTAAGTAATTTCCTTACACAATTTTTGCTAGAAAAAGTCTCATCAAGTGCTTTTAAACTTGTGATAATAGTGTTAAATTTAGAAAATGCATTATCAATAGATTCCTCTTCAGGAATTGTAAATTGTTCATATTGTTGAACAAGAAGATCTATTTTTTTATCTTTGACTTGACTATTACCTTGGTGAGTGATTAGTAAAGAATCCCAAATTTCTTTTGCGGTTTGACACATAAAAATTCGTTCATATTCTTTACGTGGTAACGCATTATAAATTACCATTTTAGCCTCAATATTTTTTGCTAGTTTCTTTTTCAAATCATCATTTTGTTTTTCAAAAGGTACAATTTCATCTATTTTAGTTAAAGGATTATTTTGAATAGGTGAAAAATCACCATAGGTAATAACATGCCAAAGATCAAGATCTTTTGATTTCACATAAGTTTCGAATCTATTTTTCCAATAAAGAAAACCATCACTCTCAAATAGTGGTGGTCTTTGCATGGATTGCCCTTCTAAATATTTTTCAGATTCCATAGATCGTTTCAAGTTTTAAAATACAGTTTATTTTAAAAATGTTGTTTGACGTGGCTCTTGATACTAATTGTGGAAAACTAGAAGGGGGGGGGGGTTGAATAGTTTTACGTCTTTTTAATTTATTATGAAAGCTTAGTTTATTTTTGAAGACTTAGATTCGACTTTATGTGAACTCAACTCTTGAACAATATGAACAAATATAAGTAGATCTAAATTAACAATGCAAGTAAAGTAATGAAATGAAATGAAAGAGAGAGATGGAAAGATCTAACCGCGAGACAAAGGATTTATAGTGGTTCGGCTACAAGGACACCTTCCTTGCCCTACTCTACTCCCCGAGCACCTAACTCGAGAGTTTTCTTCACTATATCAAGAAGCTCCCTTATGGCGGAGAAAACCTTACACAACTTTCGCTTACACCGGTTTAACGACACAAAGCTAAATGTCGAGTTCTAATCGTAGCTAGAACCAATCTCACAACTTCACACAACTAATTCACAACTTCTTCACGACGGCTTCACAACTTCTACACTACTTATGTACTCTTCTACTTCTTCACACCTTCACTACTTACACACCTTAACTTCTTCACACCTTCACTACTTACACACCTTAACTTCTTCACACCTTCACAACTTACACACTAATCTAGCCTAACCAACTATACTCACACTAATCTAACAAGTATTCACAACTTATACAAATAAATGAATGATTTACAGTAATGATACACCAACAACTTGGATGGAAGAAATACACCAAGTTGTAATACTTCTTGTCTTGAAGGATAGAAATATTCTTCTTTTGCACTTGAGAAGTTGAAGCTTTGGATCACTTGAAACAAAAGCTTAAGACTATATGATCAAAGGATTTAGAGAGATAGAAGAAGAGATTTAGAACAGAAAGTTTAAGGTGCAAAAGGTGAGGAAAATGTCCAGAGATAAACCAGTATTTATAGGCAAAAACTGGGAAGCTACTGGAGCGGGGCGGTCCCCTTAAATAGGGGGCCGGTCCCCTTAATTTTAAGGGGGCCGCCTTTATGAATTAAGGGGGCCGCCCCTGCTGAACGTTGCCCAGTTTTGTCCTTTTGTGGGGAAGGTTTTTCTGGGATATTTTTGCCATTTTTGGTTGAAAATTTGAATTCATATATTTATAATAGATTAAACATATTTATTTAATACCAAAAATGTTTTTCAAAAATATATAAAATGTTTTTGACATTTTATAAAAAGTTTAGAGATTAAGAAAAAGTTCCTTTGATCATATAATGCATTAAGCATTTGTTTATTCATACCTTAAGTGATTGAGTTGTTAAAATAGATATTTAAAACTAAATACTTGTTTACGTCATGATCTTTCGTTTAATGATTTTACATTTTGTGATTATCAAAACATAGAGATATCGAAAGAATATTAATAACGTGTTAAGACATTATTTATATCAACAATGTGTTGTCTATCTTGCCTCTGACAAATTTGTTTTGGATCAGGAAGGCTGAAAGAGTCTCATACCATGCCCTGGGAGCTTGTTTCAGTCCATAAAGGGCTTTGTTAAGCTTGTAGACATGGTCAGGAAACTCATGGCTTTCAAATCCAGGAGGTTGCTGAACATAAACTTCTTCTTTCAGTGAGCCATTTAAGAATGCACTTTTAACATCCATTTGGTACACCTTGAAGTTCATGTATGTAGCAAAAGCAAGGAAGATCCTGATGGCTTCCATCCTTGCTACTGGTGCAAATGTTTCTTCATAGTCAATGCCTTCTTGTTGATTATAGCCTTTGGCTACAAGTCTGGCTTTATTTTTAATGACTATGCCATTTTCATCAGATTTGTTTTTAAATACCCATTTCATGCCAATGACTGAAACATCTTCAGGACATTTGACCAAGGTCATTACCTTGTTTCTGTCAAATTGTTCCAGTTCATCATTCATGGCTTGAACCCAACTTGGATGTTTTAGTGCTTCCTTAACACTTCTGGGTTCAATTGTGGAAATGAAGTCCACAAATAGGCATTCATTGGCTGAGGCTGCTCTCAGTTCAGCAGCCATGCTTCTTGTGAGCATGCCTTCAGTAGGCTTACCAATTATATTGACAAGTTCTATATCCTGAGACCTAGTCCAACTGTCCTGAGGTCTTGGACACTGATTAGAACTTGTAGAGGCCTGATGGGTAGGATCAGG
The DNA here is from genome assembly GCA_021014915.2 of Artemisia tridentata subsp. tridentata. NCBI lineage: Eukaryota > Viridiplantae > Streptophyta > Magnoliopsida > Asterales > Asteraceae > Artemisia > Artemisia tridentata. The sequence goes on from CP139506.1 coordinate 333,921,449, forward strand.
ATCAGACACATGATGTTCTTCAGCATCTTGAGTGTCTGAGTGGGTTGATACATCACTGAGATTGTTTAGTACCTGAGCACTTTGTACTGACTGAATGAATTCATCAGTATTTTGTGCTTCAATAAACTCAGTGATGGTTGGATAAGGAAGGTTGTGGGGAATGATGTAATAGGAGATGTCAGCATTAGCATGGTACTGAGTGGAAGGACTATTATCAGCATGATGTTCATCAGGAGGGTATCTTGATGATTCATCAATACCTATCTCTTCCACTGAGTTGTTAGAGACACTGATTGCATCAGTGCTCTCATCAAAGGTAACATGAAATGTTTCCTCAGCATGCTGTCTCCTAGTGTTGAACACCTTGAAGGCCTTTGAGACAAGGGAGTATCCTAGGAAGTATCCATCATCAGCTTTGGCATCAAATTTTCCTAAGTGATCCTTGTTATTATGAATAAACACAGGACACCCAAAGACATGAAAGTAGCTGATGTTAGGGATTCTTCTCTTGAATAACTCATAAGGAGTTTTGCTATGTCTCTTGACAATGATGGATCTATTTTGTGTGTAACAGGCAGTCTTTACTGCTTCAGTCCAAAAGTGTTTGGAAAGGACTGATCCATTTAGCATTGTCCTAGCTGCTTCAATGAGTGTTCTATTTTTCCTTTCAGCCACCCCATTTTGTTCAGGAGTGTAGGGTGAGGAAATTTTTTGTGAAATGCCTTTCTCATCACAGAAACATTCAAGTTCATAATTTTTGAACTCTGTTCCATTGTCAGTCCTAATCTGTTTGACTTTGATGTCATTTTGATTTTCAATGTTCCTGACAAAGGACATAATTGTTTCAGCTGCCTGACTCTTTTTGATCAGGAAGTATACCCAAGTGTATCTTGAGTATTCATCCACAATGACCAGAGTATATTTCTCATGGTTAATGGATCTAGGACTAATTGGTCCAAATAGATCCATATGGAGAAGATGTAGGCAGTTCCTGATGGAAAAGTTGGTTTTGGTTTTAAAGGATGCTCTGTGATGTTTACCTTTTTCACAAGCTGAGCATGGTTTGTCCTTTGAAAACACAAGAGATGGTAAGCCAAGGACCTTGTTTTGTTTTACAAGGTTGTTTATGTTTTTGAAGTTCAGGTGGGAGAGTCTCTTATGCCAAAGCCAGTTGAGTGTATCAGTGGCCTTAGTAAAGAGACAAGTTCCATTCTGAGTCAGACTGGACATGTCCAACACATAAACATCATGTCTTCTTGGTGCAATAAGGACAACTTCCTTATTAGCATTGAAGATGATTCCTTGTTTATCATCAAACTGAACTATGTATTTAGCATCACATAGTTGACTGACACTTATCAAATTGTATTTTAGACCATTTACATAAGCTATCCTAGTAAAGACTATACCATTGCAGTTTACTGAACCATAACCTTCAGTGAGACATGATGAGTTATCAGCAAATATCACTTTGGGTCCTGATTCATCCACATACTTGTGCAGATATTCCTTCACACCAGTCATGCTCCTTGAACATCCACTATCAAGATGCCATATAGGGTCCCTGGCATGTTTCTGCACAAATGGAAAACTGGGTCAGTTCTTTCTAGGACTCCACTTCTTGGAGGGCTTAGCTTTGAGGGTCTTATTAACATTTTCAAGTGATTTATGGTCAGTGGTGGAGTGGACTGAGCTACCACATATTATGCATTTGATTGCTGATGTGGACTCAGTGGACTGAGAGGCTGACTTTGTCATACCTCTATTGGCCTGAATGGCCTTACCACGTCATGAGGTGTTATGAGTGGAACTTCCACTATTTTCACAACAATTGTCAATTTGACAATCCTTAGGATGGTGGTCATTGAACCCACAGTAATGGCAAGGTGCAAAAGGCTTTGCCTTTTGTTTCTGTTTCTGTTTAGAATCAGAAGGATAGTTTAAAGACTGAGCTTTAAGACTTGCCATGTTTGATGTGACTGAATGTGTTTTGTGATCAGAGGTCCTGTGATCATCCTTTTTGTAAACCATGCAATAAAGAATTCTATAGCAATCATCAGTGATATGATTGGTATAGTTACACAGTTCACATCTTTTCAGGGGTTTTGTGGGTTTGGGTTTGGTCTTTGAGGAAGCTGGTTTTGTTCCTTCTTGGATTGAGAAGGTTTCTCAGAAGATGCAATCTTCTCTCCCAGCTTTCTGACCATTTTAGCCAACTGATCAAATTTTGAATCAGGGCTTTGGGTTGTTACTTTAGAAGGGACTGAAGTTGATGAGTCATCAGTATTTACTGAGACTTCAAGGGTTGGTCTCTTCAGGATGGTTGCTCCCATTCCTGATCTCTCCTTTGGAGAGTGTGGTAAGAAGACCATTGGTGGGAGGCCTAAGTTTGGTGCAGCACCCTGAAGGGTATTTAGTGGAGGAAGTGGTGGGTATGATTCTGATTCAGACTCATTCACAGACTCAGTATTACTGAGTTGTTCAGTGAGTTCAAGCTTACTAAGTTGTTCAGTAAGTCCAAGCATATTTTTCAAAGCCTGACTTTCAGGAAGCAAGATCTTTCCAGTCTCAAAGTTTGGTAACTTACTGACTGGGTTGTCCCTGACAATCCAGTCATTAGACTTGGGAAGCATTTCTTGCTCAAAAGATATGCTAGCTGGAACAAAGGTTAATTCACTGTGACTCACATTGGGATCAACCATAAGAGGGTTAATTCCAATGGTTTTCTGAGAGCTTAATCCTACAGTGTCAAAGACCTTGGGGTTCTTTTTGGTCCAGCCTTGGATGACAGCTTTTTCTTTGTTAAGTTCAGTTTGTAGGGCTTGGTTTTGTTTCAAAATTTCAGTGTTCTGAATTTGTAGAGTTATTGTTTCTAATTTGGCTTGCTTTAGTACAAGCAATTCATCTCTACATTTATTCAATTCTCACACCTTGTTGTTATATTTTGAACACATGTTAAGCCTTTGTTCCTCAACAAATTTAAGATCTACACAAATATAATTCATGTAAGACTGCCAATCAGAATCATCATCCATAGAAAGTAAAGTGTTTACCTTCTTCATGGTGATGTTTACCCATTCTCCATTCCTTGCATGGCTTTTCCCAATAGCCACCTGATCAACTTCAGAGAGTGCCATCAGTGCACTCACTCTAATTTCCTCATATGAGGAGACCTCTTCTTCATCCCAATCATAGGCTTCAGCAACTAAAACCTTATTCTTTGCCTGAACAGGTTTAGGTGTTTGAGCAGCCTGAGACATAGAAGGATTAGTTTCAAGGATTGCAAGTTTAGCCTTGGCTTTCCTATATTTTGCTTCAAAGTCTTTTTGACCCTTGTTTTGAAATTGTTGGGTCGACTGAAACATTATAGGTTGAAACTTGTTAGTTCTTGAGGAACTATTTCTTGAAAATTTGTAAGAAGGTTCTGAGGTAGTTTTAGAATAGCAGTCCCTAGCAAAATGACCCTTTTTACCACAGTTAAAGCATTCAGTGGTTTCATTTGCTTTTCCTTTTGAAAAGTTGGACTGGTTTCTTTTGATGAAACGTTTTGAACTAGCAAGGAGTGCCCTCTCTTGGAATTCCAAGTTTAGATCTTTTAGGTACTCATCACTAGTTCTTTCATCAATTTCATCCTCAGAATCCTCTTGAAAGTCCTGCACAACACCATTAGTATAAAAAATAGTTGATATGGGTGTGGAGGTTCAGGCCTTTTTGGACTCAAGAGCTTTTGAGTCAGGATATCTCCTTGAGATCAAGTTGTCCTCATAGACAAATTTCCCATAGATTTCAGGGAGCTCAAGGGTCTGAATGTGATTAGCATTCCTCAGGCCTTGTGAGAAGTTTACCCACTTCTCAGGGAGACTGTTGACAAAGCCAACATTTGTCTCATGCTTAGATAATACTACACCATCATTTGATAGTTCATTTATCAAAGTCTTGTATCTGGTATAATTCTGAAAGAGACTTTCAGAGTCTTTTGCCCTGAAAGTATTATACTCAAGTTTCAAGTCCATGACCCAGTTTTCCTTGGTATCTGAGGGGCCCTCAAAGCTATTAACCAAGTCATCCCAAGTTTGCTTGGCTGTTAAACAGTTGATGACTGATTCCATTATATCGTCAGGAAGACAAGATATAAGGATGCTTTTAAGGCGCTGGTCTTGATTGACCACCCTCCTCTCATCAATGGTCCATTGTGCCTCAGGCTTGTTTAGCCCTGCAGCAGTTTTAGGGACAAATGGGCCATCCCTGATACAGGTGATGTAGTAAGGTTCCATACCAGTTAAATAGCAAATCATACGTTTTTTCCATTTGCTAAACTTTCCAGCTTCTAGTCTGGGTGCAACAGCAGAATAGCTACCACCCTTTTTATCGACCAGTTGGGGTAAATTAATATCAGTCATAGTAGGATCTAGGTTTTAAAAACCTTGAGCACTCTTGGTTAGTTTTGAAAGATTTTATAAACCAGAGGCTCTGATACCACTTGTTGTTCCCTTAACACGCTTAGAGTTAACTAGAAAGTTAATCTATTCGTGTTTATGACTAATACAATGTTATGATTAATTCTAACAGATTAATGAAAACGTAAAAGTAAAAACACACAAGTATTTTTCAACGTTTAAATTCTTATTAGAAATGAATCAAAGAATCTATTACCCAAGTGTTTTGCGGAACAAACACTTGGGATTGAACAGACAAGGTATGGTGGTGTCTCCTATCTAAACTCAAGCTTTGCTTTGAGTGGTAACAATTCGACCCACTGAGCTATCTCAGGGATACGTTACTCTTTGTAGGAGAGAAGTTGCTTTGTAAAAGTCTAAGCTTTCAATGTACAAAACACATACAACTTCTCTCCTTTTGAACCTATTTATACACAAGTATCAAAGAGTAAAAGTGATTAAAATACTACAACTTGTTGTAGCTAGCGTGTCTGACAATTACAACAGTAATTGTCATTTCCAAGAACCAATGGGAATGGACTATAAAGTCTTTAGGAGTGTTTGGTCTGACACTCCATGAATTTTAGCCATCTTAGGGAAGGTTTCTTCCTGACAAGATAAGATTTGATCTTATCTTAAACTCTTCCCAGATCTTCCCGCCTTTCTTTCAGGCGTTTAGTTCTTCAATCTTTAATCACTAGATGTTGTTGAGGAGACTGGGGTTCAGTGAGTTCTTGTCCAACACTCACTGAACCATCATCTTCTTCTTTGGCTTAAGTCCTACTCAGGGAGTACTGCCTTCCTGAGAGTGAATCCTTCTTCTTGAATTCGCCTTAAGCATCCTGAAGATGACTCACTTAGTGACTGTTCACTCAGTGACTTGAATTGTTCTCGGTTTAAGTTAACACTTAGTTAATTTGTGTTCAAATCTTGTTTTAAGTATTCTTGGGTACTGATGGACCCAACAAAAAGTATTCACCAAAAAGTTTTAATAATACTTTATAAACTTAGTTATTCTCTTAAAGCATCCTACAAAGTAAGGTGCTTAGACGAAGTCCGAATGGTGTGTATACAAAGATAAAAATATAAGAGATGAAAACCATTTTGGTTCCGAGGTCTCGCTTTGATGGCCGCTGGTGTTTATCTTGTGAATAATAGCATGGTGTTTGTGACAACCCGTAATTTCAGGTCATTTTCTAAGCATCGACAAGTTACTATTCATAGATTACTATTCATCATTTACTATTCACAATCACTATTCATCATCAACTATTCATCATTTCTTTTATTCATCATTTTTGAAGTCAGTTTGAGACTTTGAGAAGTTTTTAAAAACTTTACTATTCATGAAACACTATTCATTCCCGAAGGGAAATCACTATTCATGGTTATCGTTCATCCTTTCGTAAACTAGGTTTACGGGTATCCAAAATGCGCGTAACCAGTATGGTTTAACTGCGTATTCATGCATCATCAGTAAGAACACTTCATATAGACTAGAGTAGTCTACATACCATCAGTAGCATCATCATCATATTAGGTCATGCACGGGTTTGTGTGATTTTCATTAACGTATGCTTATTTATTTTATAAACGTTACCACTCAGTCATTACTACGAATAATATACCCGACACTCCCGACAGTGATCATAACATATTTTCATACTCAGTATAATGATATAAAAATTATATTATTACCTTACCCGGTGTTTTTAAATCAATTGCTACATTTTCTGTTAAACGCTTGTAACTCCGTCGGTTTGCGAAATTTCAACCCGATAATTATTCTAACACCCAATTCTTGCAAGGAATATGATTTTACAATTTTTACAATTTCGTCATATTTTATTTTATCTCGTCAAGATTTATTTCTAGTTAACTCGGTACCCGGTAACACCTAATGTATACTAAAACAAACTAATACTTGCACTTTAGAGACAATAACATTTATTAGCCCACACAACTTTTTCTTCCTTCCTTCCTTTCCCCATTTTGATGCCTCATTGCCCCCCCCTAGGTCCAATTTAGCTTTTGATAATCTTGACTATCATTAATGTTAGCTATGATATACTTCCCAATTTATTTCACTAACACATTCATTTATCAAGTAAACTAGCTAAATAACCAAATCTCTCTCATTTATTTTCTTCTCCATTGAGATGTGTTGATATTGAAAAGGTGGCACTCTGCTCCATGCCTCTGACGACTAAAACCAAAACGCACATAATTGAGTCTAGAGACATGAGATTCATCAAATATCTCTTAGGAACACTTCCTATGAAATACACTTGTGTTCACTCAAAAGGATACAAGTTGTATGAGTCTTAATGAGATCCAAGGATCTTGCCTCACGACATGATGGGCGCTGGACGATTTATTGCTAACTGTCTTATGCAGGTACCGACGAAAGTCCATCCACCATCATCATCTACATCAACGACGCATCTGGACAGAAGAAGTAGATCAAGGCAGGAACGACCAGAAGACGATACTTTGAAGATCACAGCGCATGAAGGAACATTGAACGAAGTATATTATACATTGACACACGAAGTTCAAGACATCAAATGCAAAAGACCATTCACGGGAGCATCATTGAAATGACCATCCCTTAGGGGGAGATTGTTAGCAATCACTTTATATTGATTATGAAGTGATGGTCATTTGCTTATGAGAACTAAAATGTCATGTATAATAGTTAGATTAAAAAGTGGACTAGAAGTATTAGATTAGTTATTAGTTGGTATGTATAAGTGTAATACATTGTTCTAGTCCACTCCATGGCCCAAGTGAAAGCCCACCAAGCCCATTTGGTTGGCTGTGTTATCATAAGACCACACACACACACTGCATGAGTGTGTGTCTCATTTTTCAAAATAACAGAAGAGTGTGTGTGTGTCCAAAGTACCACAAAAGTCTCGGTTTGTTTGTCTTCCAAAGATTAATAAACATTTGACTTGAAATTATCCATATGATCCACCACATCTCTTGTTCTTAATGTATATGTTTGTGAGCATCATCATGTTTGTGTTTATGTGAAGAAGAAGGTAGTCTAGTGTTATAGTTTAAAAGGACGAGATAGTTTCTGGGGACTAAATAATCGATTTTTGAAAATTTAAGACCAAATGCGCGAATCGGATGGAGTTTGGGGACCAACGGTGTAATTTACTCTTTTTGAATCGTTTACTTTTTAACCTCTATCAAGTTATGCATCTCATTTTATTAAGATATTCAGACATGCATTAACGGCTTGTATTTTCAATAATAATTGCTCACATCATGCATTTAACTTCTCACTATACATATTTTTCTTGAACGTAGCCCTTAATGTTATATTTAGCAAAACCGCTTTGGCGGGATAGATTAATTCATTTCTAATAAAAATAAATTATTTAGTCTCAAAATAATTTTTATTTATTTTTTGTATAGTTTTAGTGACGACATGCGTCATCGCCTAGGTCAATCGTATACCAAAGTGCTTCATTGAAAGTAAGAGTCAAACCTTGATTTTTTTGTCGTTTTGTGACTTTTAGCAACCACATGCGTTGTCGCCAAAAGTGACCCGTCTCTAAAAGTTGTTATTGTTGTAGTGTAACTTTATTTAACTACTCGTAATAAATACAATAAATTCATGTAGATATACTATTACACTTTAGCCCACTAAAAATTGTTACTATACGATAACAATTACGAGTACCATTTTACATACAGAAGTTGATATAAGGTGAACTTTATACTAGTTTCCTCAGCAGATGTCGTAGTCTTGAAATGAATTCACGAAGTAAACATGCAATTTGTGCTTCCAAAATTTCAGTCGCATAACTACTTGTAGGATACTACATCTATAATGAGTAAACACTCTTGATCTAATGGATATTTAAATGATAACAAGTAGAGTCCTATCAAATTACTAAAACACAAATATTCGAAAGATAAAAATAAAAAACATCCACAATTGAGAAGCATTCATTCAAAACAAATACTAAAATGCCAAAGTAAGAAATTACTACCATAAAAATGCCAAGTCAAATTCATAATGTCGACGATAGTGCTTGTCTGCGAGACTAGTGTTTGGATAAGTAGCTAAGGCAGCATTTCATCCACATGCACTTCCAGTGCATGAACCCGCTGTTCCAATGCATCAGGCCGACGATCAAATGCATTAACTCGTTGCTCCAATGCATCAACGCGATGTTCCAATGCCTCATTGCGAGAGAAAACATAATGCTGAAATGCACTAAATCCCTCTTCTGTGAATGGAAAGTGTGTTGTGGGTGCCTGCATAATTATTTGAACAATGTTTTAATTTCAAAGGGGAGATTATACACAGAACTCTTAAATATTATTTCTACACTTCTTATATATAAACGGTAAACTGATGTGCATACAGTTACAAAAAGGCTGTTGAGAGTGTTATGTTAAAAATACCAGGCAATGGTTTCCATACCAGCCAATGGTTTCCATACCAGCCAATGGTATTGGCTTTACCAGGCAATGGTTTCCATACCAGCCAATGGTTTCCATAGTTAGACTTTCTATAAATTGTATCCTTGTTTCTACTTGTAAATTATCACAAAGCAATACAAAAAAACTATAATATCAAATTCAGTCTCTTAACATGGTATCAGAGACATCTGTTCTGGCATCATCATCTACCCATTAAACATCCATCACCAATCGTAACACCTAATACAAAACCCTGAGCCACCATGGCAGATACTACCGGCAGCTCTGGGTCCGAATTGGCATTACAATTAGCCAATTTCTTGCAAAATAATGCTAATCAACAACCACAAAATCCAAAACTTTATGATAATCTTCAGATAAATCTGAAATTAAACAGCCAAAACTACACCTTATGGACTCGGATGATCCGAGTTGCCATAGGCGGAAAATCCAAAAACTTACTAAACCATTTAACCGAAAACCCACCAGAAAAAACAGAAAAGTATGAAATATGGGAGCAAGAAGACCTGATAGTGTTTTCGTGGCTCATTCAAAATATCGAACCAACTTTAGCCGGAAACCTTACCGAATTTTCCACGTCAAAGGAACTGTGGGATGCTTTGGCCACCACTTACAGTAGCGGCAAAGATAAATTGCAAACCTTTAATCTCCATGTCAAAGCCAACGAACTCAAACAACATGAAAAAACCCTCGAAGATTTCTGGATTTCTCTCCAAGGCGTATGGGGAGAAATAGACCGAATAGATCCAAATCCCATGAAATGCCCGGAAGACATCAAAATATATGCCAAGATTAGATCCGAACAAAAACTATTCCAGTTTTTATACGGGTTAGATCGGAAGTTCGAATCCGTCAAACGGGAAATTCTTCGGATTGAACCACTACCAACCGCCGAAGCTGCCTACGCCACCATGCGTAAAGAAGCCGCTCACCAGAGTATTTTGGGAGCAACTACTAACGAACCACAGGGCATAGCCGCCGGATTAATAGTCGGAGAAACAGACGGCGTGAGTTTGGCAACAAAGGGGTATTGGCGGGTCGATGGCAAAAAAAAGATTGCAACCAAAGATGACAAATCACACCTTAAATGTGACGAATGTGGTATGACAAGACACACGAAAGATCAATGCTTCTGTATCGTGGGATACCCGGATTGGTGGGCTGATGGTAGCAAAAAGGGTGCCAAGAAACCTCCTACCGCCAATACTAACACCACCACCAAAGAAAGTGACAGCCGACGATCGGATGGTGGATTTGGAGGGTTAGCGGCGGTCAAAAAAATAGGGGAGGAAGAAGATTTCACGGCGGCAGGTAAAGGGAGTGAAGGAGAAATCCCTAATTCCCCCAATTCCCCCTTTTGTCCAAATACCCGATCCAACAACCAGTTATTTCCAACAACCCTGATTTATAATAAAAAGTTTCAAAATAACCCCTTTGTTTTTCAAGGAAATGCAAATGTTGCCAAAGAAATGGTTAAAGGAAATAATGGGGCATTGATATTTGATTGTGGTGCTACCGACACAATGTATTACGAATTGTCAAATTTTAAAACCATAACAAAACCAAGAAAAACCCACATTCAAGCTGCAAACGGGGAAAAGATGAATGTAAAATCCGGAGGAACAGTTGAAATTTCTCCGTGCATTAAACTCCCTAACTGCCTTTATGTTCCGTCTTTGTCACACAAACTTTTGTCGATCAGTCATGTGACAAAAGAACTCAATTGTTCAGTTCTCATGCATCCAACTTTTTGCCTTTTACAGGATATCAGGACGGGTCGGATTATTGGGCGTGGCACTGAAAGACAAGGATTGTACTATGTTCATGAAGTCATTCAGAGTGGTACTGTGATGTTAGCTCATGGAACAACAGAAAGAGAAGCATAGCTATGGCACAGAAGACTAGGACATCCCTCTGCTGGGTATCTACATATTCTACTTCCTGAACTTTTTCCTTCAAATAAAGCAATTACTTGTGAAACTTGCATGTTAGCGAAAAGCCATCGGAAACCCTTCAAACCTAATAATACTAGGGTTAAAACACCTTTTTCATTAATTCATTCTGATGTGTGGGGGCCTGCACCGGTCATTGGGGGGCAAAACTTTCGATTTTATGCAATATTTGTTGATGATTGCACTCGAATGACATGGATTTATTTTTTGAAAAATAAAGCTGAGGTATGTGATGTTTTTACAACGTTTTATACCATGATTCAAACCCAATTCGAACAAACCATCCAAATTGTCCGATCAGATAATGGTGGGGAATATGTTAACTCCCAAATGAAACTATTTTTTCAAACCAAAGGCATAATTCACCAAACCACCTGCCCACATACCCCAGAACAAAATGGTGTTGCAGAACGGAAGAACCGCATTCTGTTGGAAATTACGAGAGCCCTTATTATTGAATCCCATGTCCCAAAAATGTTTTGGCCAGAAGCTCTAGCCACTGCCACCTATCTGCTTAACCGACTCCCAACTAAAATCCTTAAACTAAAAACCCCACTAGAAACCCTAGAGGAATACACCAAAATTCCCCCGATCCTCACTCTTCAACCTAAAGTGTTTGGATGCACTGTGTTTGTCCACATACCAAAAGCTTACCGTGATAAACTTGATCCGTGTTCTGAAAAATGTGTTTTTGTGGGATATGGAGTCAATCAGAAAGGTTACAGGTGTTATAACCCAAAAACACGTCGCATGTTCACCACAATGAACTGTGATTTCCTGGAAACCAAATACTACTACTCTCCCCAACCTAGTGGCCAGGGGGAGGATCAATGTGACATACTAAGTTGGTTGAGCAGTAGTACAGTTACAGGAACAAACACCACCTCAGAAGAAGACAGTCCAGCAAACACCACCTCAGAAGAAGACAGTCCGGTTCACAGTACCACTCCAAGCAAAGATCATATCAGTGCCACCGAAGATATATCCCCCAATCTGATATCCGAGGTATGTAATTCTAAGCCTAATGAGCCTCATGATGAATTAGTTGAGACTGTAAAAACTGTTACAGAATCAGAACCCATGAATGAAGATGTTCAGGAACAGGGGGAGAGCATAGTAGAACCAGCCAAGTACGTTCTTCCAGCTAGAGCAAACAGAGGAATTCCTGCAAAGCGATATTCTCCAGAAAAAATATCCAAAAGCTCAAAGTACCCTATGGCAAACATTGCTGTGGGAAACCTATCTAAGGAAGCAAAGGCGTTTACTGCAAGTCTCTACTCAGAAAAGGTGCCCGCTAATGCCGAACAAGCCTTAAAATCAAAAGAATGGAAGGATGCAATGAATGTAGAAATGGATGCATTAATAAGAAGTGAAACATGGGATAAGTGTGTTCTACCACAAGGAAAAAAACCCGTGGGATGTCGATGGCTCTTCACAGTGAAATATAAACCAGACGGCACAATCGAGAGATATAAAGCCCGGTTAGTTGCCAAAGGCTATACTCAAACATATGGAATTGATTACTCTGAAACGTTTTCTCCAGTGGAAAGATCGATACAATAAGAGTTCTTTTCTCAATTGCTGCAAATCAAGATTGGCCGTTGTACCAGTTCGATGTAAAGAATGCCTTTTTACACGGAGAGCTAAAAGAAGAAGTATACATCGACGCCCCCCCCCCCCCCCCGGTTTCTCTCACAATTTCAATTAAGGAGAAGTTTGTCGATTGAAGAAGTCACTGTATGGATTAAAACAGTCTCCAAGAGCCTGGTTTGGGAGGTTTACTGTGACAATGAAGAAATATGGTTTTAAGCAAAGTAACTCAGATCACACGTTGTTCCTCAAACATAGAGGAAAACTTGTGACATGCTTAATAATTTATGTTGATCATATGATTATCACAGGGAATGATGAAGAAGAGATAAAGAAGCTAAAAGGTGGACTGTTTACAAAATTCGAAATGAAGGATTTGGGGAGGTTGAAATACTTCCTTGGAATTGAAGTGCTTAGGTCTCAACATGGGATCTTCATATGCCAGAAAAAATTCATCTTAGATCTCCTCGCAAAAACAGGAATGATTGACTGCAAACCAGCTGAAACACCCATGATAGTCAATCAGAAGTTGTACATGGAGACTAATACAGAAATGGCTAATAAAGACAGGCACCAGCGAATGGTAGGAAAACTGATATATCTCTCTCATACTCGACCAGATATAGCATATGCTGTTGGAGTAGTAAGCCAATTCATGCATCAACCCCAGAAGACCCACATGACTGCAGTACAAAGAATCATCGGATACCTCAAAGGGACAGTTGGTCATGGAGTTCTATTCAAGTCAAATGGTCACCTTAACACCAAGATATATACAGATGCTGACTGGGCAGGAGATAAAGGAAACAGAAGATCGACATCTGGATACTTCTCACTAGTGGGAGATAATTTAGTTACATGGAAAAGCAAAAAGCAGAAAGTGGTTTCCTTGTCAAGTGCTGAAGCTTAGTTTAGAGGGATATCTCGGGGTCTAGCAGAAGCTCTATGGATTCGAAAACTTCTAACTAAAGTAGGGTTTTTCCCAAAAGAAGCCACTCAAGTCATGTGTGACAATAAAGCAGCAATTCAAATTTCAGAAAATCCAGTCCAACATGATAGAACAAAACACGTAGAGATTGATCAGCACTTCATCAAAGAAAAACTTGAAGATGGGATTATCGAAATACCATTTGTCAAGTCTGAAGACCAGCTTGCTGATATCCTAACAAAAGCAGTAGGTACTGCCATTTTCAGTAAATGCTTGGACAAGTTGAATTTTGGCAACCCCACCATTCAACTTGAGGGGGAGTGTTAAAAATACCAGCCAACGGTTTCCATACCAGCCAATGGTTTACCAGCCAATGGTTTCCATAGTTAGACTATCTATAAATTATATCCTTGTTTCTACTTGTAAATTATCACAAAGCAATACAAAAAAACTATAATATCAAATTCAGTCTTTTGAGATGTTACCCTCAAACAATCATTGGTTGTGAATGGAAGTATGAAGTGGATGTTTCATGTTTCATGTTTGCATCAATACACACCTTATATGTAATATTGTAGCTAATATATATACACCTTAATTGTTATTTGTACACCATACCATATTGTCTCTGGTATGATATTTTAATTATCAAAAGTACAAAAATTATTGGTGTTTAAGCATTTATACATATGCTATATTGAAAGAGATTTCGCAACACCATAATATCTTCACTTGATAATAGAATCGTTTAAAGAGATTACCTCATTTACTTCATCAGCAGCACAGAGGCGAGTTGCATAGAGCACTCTAACATCATTCAGTGTGCATGCTCTCTTGCACTGAGGGCACTGATAACAATTAATAGAAAAGTATTATGAGTTTAATTATATAAAATCAAAATTTTGTTTGTAAATACCTTATTGCTGAAACTTGACAAACCTTCCCAGAACCTTGAGCAAGTTCAAGCCAATTCTTAATACAAGACAATCCATATATATGCCCACAAGGAAGACAACTGCAATCTCACATGAAAAAAATATAAGGATAAATAAAATAAACAATCACCAAAAAATCAAAATAAAAAGCCCAACAGAAAACCGAACAAAACTAATAATTCTGACGGTTTACCAAAACAGACCCATGTTAACCAAACCATATAAATATGCTTGTTCAAGCTATGAATACTTCATATTTATTCTTGGCGGTAACTTTAAATATGTATAACTAAACATTTGTAAAATCCTATTTATGGGAAAACCTTAATAGCTTAGGTTATTTCATGCCCGCAATGTGGGAAATGCAGACTTGTGGAATTGGAAAACTAGAAGGCAGGGCTTGTTGGTGATTTTAGTGTCATCAACTATTTTAGATAATTGCGATTTACTAGAGTCTAGTGGAATTTCATACTAAACTCGGATACGAGTTAGTGGAAGTGTGGAGTGCACACTCATTGAGCTAATATGTTTTCGCCCAGACAAAGATGCGGGGGTCAAGAAGGCCACACCCCCTTGCAGGTTCAAGGGGCAGCGCCCCTTGTTGGTGAAGAGTTGTGACGCTTGGGATTTAAAGGAATTGACATATTTTCCCGCCAAAAACCCAACCAACATGTCTCTTGGTGAAGAGTTGTGATTCTTGGGATTTAACCGATGTTAACCGAGTGTATTCGCCATAACTGTCAACAGACACATGTGGTCTCGTTTGAACATACGAAAAACACAATTCTCTTTGTCTTGCTTTGTTCTCTTGTGCCTAGAAACAAAGTGTTCTTCTTGAATTATCCCGATAAAGATTTTGTGATACCCTGACACCAATAGGGTCGAAATACTTTATATGGAAAGTGAACTCTTACACGATTCAAGAAGATATTTAAGATTATCATCACCCTAACCCCAATTTCTAACATGGCTACCTTGATTCAAAATTAAAATTTAGTATTGATAACCAAAATTGACTCACGTTAGCTTGACAAAATGGAAACCAACACAGTTCATAAGTCATAACCAAAACGAATGACCAGCCATGCTTTTGTAAAAACTTTAATTTTCACTTATAGGCTTGGATTTTGACCATAAGACCCTCGACATGATCATCTATGTTTATGTCTTAGAAAGATTGTCCACAAGTACAAAACACATGGTTTAAGATATGTACACTATTAATGCAGTTCTTAATAGAACTATTATAACGTTAGAAAACTGTGATGGAAGTCCACATTTGTTTTGAGACAATATAAATTATTAATAGCAATGTGTTAACAAAGCTCATATCATACCAAGTTCGATGTCGCCCATCACAAGTCCAAGGTTCATAGCAGATGGGGCAAACATCAATCTTATTTATATCATCATTTCCTCCTCCATAAATGCCGTCGTCACCACCACCAACAACAGCACCGGCTGGATCAAACTGAGGGCTGGTCTCTGCAATCGGACTTGCAGCCATGCTACCACTAACATTTGCTTCATCATCACTTTCAATATCATAATCAAGGTCACTTGTTATCCTAGCATGAGAACGAGCACGTGGCATCCTCGTTGGAGAACGCTCATGTGAAATCCTCACTGGAGATTGTGGAATTAAAAACCTTGCTGGAGATCGGTCTCGAGGCAACCTTGCTGGAGACCTGGCAGGTGTCATCCACGTGTCACGTTTCCTCCGTGCCACTTCATTGCGCTCATTCATCGACCTCTCAGGGTCACGTGTCCACCACGTTGGCGAACCATCAGGTGTGGAATCTGGAGATCTCAAATCCCGCTCTAGTTCAGGTTCAAGTTCGGGTTCAGGCGACCACAACATACTGCAAAACCAATATCTTTTTGCAAAAAGTGTGAAATGACAACAATCATAAACGGCTGTTGTTATATACAGGAAATTTAGGTTTTCACCATTTGGAACAAAATAAATTGGCATGAAAATAGGAATACGAGATACACCGGAAATACAGTTACTTAAAACTCAAAAAGGAGATCATCTCTAACTTTGGTCAAAATATTATCTCTTTATATAGTTTAACCTTTTTTTATTGTCAAAATTATTTTACTTTATTAGTACTAATATTTTAGAAAATCAGTTATTTTAGACAGTGTCTTTTAGCAAGGAGATAATTTATAAAGTTAGATTGATTCCGTTTAAAATTTATAACATTATTCAGTAAACATCAACTACGTTTTTAGCCTCCAATTTTATATCCTCTTAAATGTACAGATATGACACTATATTCTATTTTTGAGTGGCATATGCATGATAGGATCCCTATTAATGAATTAGAAAAATGATTGTTGTGTCTACTAATCAAGCATACAAATGTACCTAATGATTTGATTGGTTGATTTCAAAAAATGATTGGTGAAAATTTGGAGAGAGAAATTAATTAATACAATTGTACAAGTGATTTATGCATTAGCCATGTTTTTAGACTTTTGTTGTAGGTCTAAATAGCACTACTCAATGAATTATCATGGATCGGATGAAAATCACTAAAATTGTAGAAACAATCTCGAAAAAGATGGATACATAACTAACATTTAGTTGTTATTGGTTGAAATAATTGTTTACATCAAATTGTATGAAAAATATCTTCTTAATTAACCACTTTGAAGGTTGTTTTTAGCAAAATTCTAAATTATCTTAACTACATATAAAGCATAAAGGTCATTGTTGAAATTTTCAACGCATGTAAATGACTAATTTGCCCTTCAATATCTTAACTAATTTGACAAATTAGATGTATACTTCTTTTTAATTGCAAGTATCATTTCTTTATTTATACTTTTAATTCCCTTTCGCACAATCCTTTGTAAATTTCACATTTTTTTCACAAAAGGAAAACACACTTGAATCATTTACAGAATTATGTACTTGTAAATTTCATGGTACCCCTCGAAATTAATAAAAAATGCATTTGCTCGCCGAAATTACCTAAAGTTGTAAATTTCATGGTACACGCCGTAAAATTGTTACCACGAAAAACACATAATTAAAAAATATTTTCTCGCCGAAATTAATTACATGGTACCCACTGTTGCAATGCGCGGGTACCCTATATATATTAGTAAAATGCCCTCATTATTAGGAATAAAAATAATAAAATCAAACCTTTGAATAATGTTGGCAGTAATAACTACCAATGCGTAAATGTGTTAGCCTAGTTCACTGTACCAATTTCGAGAAGCAAATGGGGATAATTTAGCCACCTAATAGTAATGACTCACGTTAAACTGAGATCACTTTAACCTGGCTTACGCTACCATTCAAGTGATCATTGAGATTCAATCGAATGCTTCTTTAAATGTTGCCTGTTTGGCAAACTTTTGAAGAACCCGAATACAAGCTTCAAGGACTGCCAAGAACTTGTCATAACAATATTGGCATAAACTTGAGATCACAGAAATTAAGAAAAAAAATTGAGCCGAGATTTGAAAATGTTGTCCCCCGGTTAGGCCATTTATAGGAAGTTCCTAACGTAGCAGTGGTAAAATCAGCGTAAACCGAAATCAGGAAAGAGACAGTTTGAAAATTAAGAAAAAAAAAAAAAAAAAATTGAGCCAAGATTTGAAAATGTTGTCCCCCAGCTAGGCCACTTATAGGGAGTTCCTAACGTAGCAGTGGTAAAATCAGCGTAAACTGAAAAGTTCAACCAAACACCTCTTAAGTAAAAACCAGTAATTTTTTAACTATCCTTTATAGATAACTAACACCTCTTAACCTACACATGTTCACCACATCCATCAGAAATTTATCATGTATGCAAATCCTCCGGTGATATCAGCAACAACGGCTAGAACCATGCATAAACCATTGGATCTGAACTATCAACTTTCAAAGAGGCAATAATAGCCATTATCCTTTCAATAGATATTCAAAATATAGTATCAAACCACTACAATCCAAAACGTTTCAAATGGACCAAAACATTCCAAATTGATACTTCATTTTCAAAATGAAGCATGTATCTACAAATGCAAATTGATGGTGCTAGATTAGTGTTTGTGACAAATAGCTAAGGCAGCATATAATCAGCGTGATGTTCCGATTATTATCCCGTTCCTCGAATGCATGAATAGGTTGTTCCAATCCTTTGGGTCGTCTTTCTAAAGCATCATCTCGCAGTTCCAGTGCTGACCCGCTGCTGCAATGCCTGATCTATTGCATGAGCACGCTCCTCCAATGCATGAAAGAAACGCTTCTTTAATCTGTTGAGTTTTCGTTTAAAAGCATCATGATCTTCCACTTCCAATGATGAAACCCAAAGCTCCTCCATGCGAGACAATACATTCTGTTTTATGCATTAGATACCTCTTAATTTTTTTGTACCAAAACAGATTTAATACACAAAACTTCTAAAAATGTCTTTACACCAGATTTACAAGGGAGGTGATTTTGGGGTGTAAACCTTCACTACAAGAAAACATAGAACGGGCGACGAGCACGATGCCGATGACATAATGTCGTCGGCATCATACACTAAACGACAAAAAACTAGCTTGACCGAGCCAAGGGTGCGTTGAATTTTTAAGTTGGTACGATACCGACGACACGTCGTCGGTATAATTATGCAAAGGATTGACTCACCAAAACCTGGTGAAACCTTGGGCGGGAGTTTGACCCGCCAATATTATGTCGACGACATGTCGTCGGCTAGATATAAAATTAAAAATAATTGTGATTAGCGATTGGATTAAGAATTATTTTGCCGTTAGTGTTACTGTACCGTCGACATGTCGTCGGTACGTATTTAGGTCAAAATTTTGACTTTTCCCGCGTGTGAATAATAGCGAATAATTGGGCGGGGTTTTTTCCCGCCTTTATGACGCCGACGACATGTCGACGGTAGTATTTCCCGCCAAATTTTCCTTTTACCCGCCAATTTTTTACTTATATATATCGTATGTATAATGAAATTATCACAAAACACATAAATTCTCACAAAAAACACACATAACAATGGATGGTTTAACGCCGAAACAGGAATGGTCAAAGGCTTTATCACACGAGCTCCTGTATAATGAAATTATACTGCATTGGGGCTGGGAAATTTTTGATGAATATGGTTCTTATGCGAACTGTGCACCGTGGCAGAAAGACAAGATTCTGGAATGGTTGAGGAGAAAGCCGTACTATAGAGAGTATTTGGAAGAGCCACTACAAGAAAAGTGGCTTTTTAGGACCCCCATAAGCGTCATAAAATGGTACTTTTTAGGACCTTTCATTTGATAGGACCAAGGATGAAAGCGTTTCATGTAAGGCGGTTGTAATAGGTCCAAAGCGTCCTAATATCTCAAATACCCTTATGAAACCAATTTTATGGTCGTATTATATGTCTATGAACAACCTAAATAGCGTCCTAATAAAACCATATTAGGACACTTTTACAATGTTCTAACATGTGGTAACCTACTTTTAATCTTTTGATACACATAAAAACGTCCTTAAAATTATTGTTAGGACCCTTATGATGTAACATCATAGCTATTTTAGCAACCATGAAAAGGGTCCTAATAACTCAAATAAGATTATGATACCAATTTTATGGTCGCATAATAGGTCTATAAACAACTCAAATAACGTCCTAATAAAAACATATTAGGACACTTTTACAATGTTCTAACATGTGGTAACCTACTTTTAATCTTTTGATACACATACAAGCGTCCTTAAATGTTAATTCTTAGGACGGTTATCATATACCATTATAGTTACTTTAACACAAAGAAAAGGGTCCTAATATCTCAAATACGATTATGAAACCAATTGTTTGGTCGCATAATATGTCCATGAACAACCAAATAAGGTCCTAATAACAACATATTAGGACACTTTTACAATGTTCTAACATGTGGTTACCTAATTTTAATCTTTTGATACACATACAAGCGTACTTAAAAGATAATTGTTAGGACGCTTATCATATAACATTATAGCTACTTTAGCACCAAAAAAAGGGTTCTAATATCTCAAAGATTATTATGAAACCAATTTTTTGGTCGTATAAAATGTCTATTAACAACCTAAATAACGTCCTAATAACAACATATTAGGACACTTTTACAATGTTAAGCGTCCTTAAAAGTTTATTGTTAGGACGGTTAATAAGTTTAATAGGACAATTTCAAAGTCCTGACAAGTCATATGATAGGACGCTATTTTCAGCATGCACACTCTATTATTACGATATGAATAAAAGATCAACTAATTATTAAATGAACAAAACGAAATTGTATTTCAAATAAGCAATTGTCATAACAAAAGCACTAAACATAAATAAGGTATAAACATTATCCAACATAAAGTATTGTAACATTAAACAAGAAATTAAAGCAACAAGAAGCTTAGTCCGGGGTCATCATGCATCCTTTCTCAATCATCACGGACCACCTACAAATAAACATCCATGTATAAGCATTAAGTTCTATGTTATTAAAATTATTGGTATCACAAGTTTAACCAGACATATGAACCAAGTTGAAATATTTACCTCCTTCACTATAGGATCATCATATTGTGGAAGCATTTTCTTTTCAAACCCCGCTTCTTCATTAAACCTGCACACAAAAAATTTACCAGAATGCAACATTAGCTTCTGAAAACATTAATAGAAAATAGTCATCGGAACAATAATACGGGTCAAAATCGTTAAGTTTGTACTAGTCATCGAGCAATATAAGCAAGAGTACCATACACCCTATCCCTTTTGTCAATTAAAATCTGTATCATGAATTATGTATTCCTAACTGTCTAACTGTGCAACAGGTACCGAGTTCTATTTAACGCAAACACACCGTTACAAGTAATCAGGCAACCATTTAAAGACATAGAAAAGGAAAGACTAAGAAACAGGTTCCCCCTTGCCATGCTCATGGGACAAGCTCCACAAACTAATGCAGTAAGTTACAATGAAATCTACCATATATTTTTACTTTAAAAAAAGGGTAACCATAATAGAATCACTGTTAACCATTCTTTGCTCATTAAAAAAAATAAAAATAATAATAACCGTGCAAATATGACAGGGAGTCCGATTTACCTGCGAAGGAACTATAACAGGTCTGAACACAAGCCGTGAATGGTACTACAAATCTTGCACCAGCTGTACCCTTAAATTTAAAAAGAACGGAGACATCTATGAGTGCAGAGTCCATGGACCGGTTGTGTCTCCAAGTAACAGGCAAGAATCTACCAAATAAACAAAATTAAAAAAGATTAGAATTAATCTAACATAATTGACTCATTTATGCAGATACAATTTCAAGGGATACATAACAGATGACACACACACAGTTATGCTAACATTCTTCACACCCAAAGCAAACGATGTCGTTGGGATTGACTGTGACTCATTAGTTACATCACTTGAAAACCCAGACCCAAAACACTTCCCACAACAAATAAACGCACTCATTGGAAAAAGACACATTTTCCAGTTTCACTATAACACATCTCCGAAACAAGGGCCGCCAGATTTCATTCTCAATCAAATTTTAGACAACCCAAATCCAACCAACCAACTTGAAGCACAGCCATCAGGTAAAAAGTTTACCATAAACCAAAAACATAATACATTTTATATGAAAACAAATTGATTATTCATTTGCAACAGGATCGGCTTCAGAAAACAAACAAACCAAAGGCCTTGAATATGAAGAAACCACTATGGGACTCATCAAATCAGAACCAACTTCTTCAGGTAAAAAAAAAAAATATTAAATACTTACAAAAAATGATACTTATAAAATTATACATAAATGACCCGGATATCACCAATTATTTTTTTTCATGTTAGATGCTGCAATTCCATCAGGGTCAGACATTGTTCAACAACAACATCAAACAGACCAAACAGGGGAAATGCAAACACCATCTACAGGTACCGAAACTTACATCACACATGCACAGATTTTTAAAATATGCAAAAAACCATATTGATTAACATCAGTTTTGCCCTCTATACTAGGTGAAAAGACACTGCCACCAATGCCTATTACCCTCAAACATCATCAAAGAAAACTGAGGCCGAAACACCCCAACAAAAAACTGCCAAACGACCACTTTTCCACCAGAAACCAACTGACACCAAGAAAACCAAAAAAGAGTAACGCACTCCATCAAAGTAAGTCAAAAGATAGCATCAATTTCATCGGAAAAAATACAAATCATGTTAAATCTACTAACTAACTACATCTCCTATTGCAGGTTTCACCTCAGGTCTACACTTTTGATCATCCACAGCATCTGAAGGGCAACAAAGTACAACTATTACTACTGTAAATATATCTATGATGTCACATTAGTAATGTGACAACAGGTCTAATACCTGACAATCGAATTTGTGCACATTTTGTTATATGGATGCAACAATGCCATCCGCACAAATTATGTACAAAACACTTATGTGATACATTAATATTTTGTAATATGGCGCAAAAAAATATGTTAAATGCACTACCCAGTTAGTTACCTATTTTCTCGCACAAATCAAAGAAAAACAAGTGACAGAACCTCATATTATTAATCAAGAAGAATAAAAATCACTAGCTGCTTCTACCAAAGCAGCTGAAAACATAACTCAACTAAACCACAAGTTAATAAATAAGCTAAGTCAATAAGCAATGAATAGACATAACCAGTATCACCCATACGCATATATGTACAAGTCCAAAACCGAGACCCAAACGCAAACCACATCAGAAATCATACAACATAAACTCTACATAATGACTGAAATAAACACGAAGAAAAACAAAGATACACGAGTCAACTCAACTCAGTGAGTTGACTCGGTCGAGTTGACTCACTGAGTCAAGTCGACTCAACCACGAATCGGACGGGTTTTGGGTTTCAAAACATGAATCCACACAAGATTGTTTATAAACATTAAGTTTTAATTAATTTAGAACACAAAAAACGTTGTCATAAATTTAAAACCGGCTAGGGTTTTATTAAAATTACGAAATAAGTAAAGATGATGGCGCGTTGGATTACCTATCGAGAGAGAAAGGTGGGGGGAAGATGGCGGCGCGTGGTGGTGAACTGGTGGTGAGCGGCTGTGGTGGATTCAAACACGGTCAAACTAACGCCTCTTGGCTCCAAGTGCTCCAGAAATGCTCCCATGGTCTCGATCTACGCGGCGGTATCAAGATGGTGGCGTGTGGCTTACCAATCGAGGGGGAAAGGAGGATTGAAGAATCCTGCGGCCACAAATTTAAATCCTGGCTTTTATGTACCCATTGATAATATCATCTTCAATTTTTTTCTTGTCATTTTGAGGATTGAAGAATCGTTAAAAAGCCTAATAAATCTTGATGATGAGATGTAATGGGTGGTGGTTTCTGGTTTTTGATTTTGAAATAAAGGGGGCGGTTTTTAGGTTAAAAGAAGATAGTAGATGGGAAGGAGGGATAATCTGAATTTTGGGAAAACTTAGGCAGGAGTCATCACTTTATCCCAAAGACGCATCTAAAAAAAAATTAAAACATGTATATATAAAATGAAAAAAATACAACGTATATATATATTAAAAAAAAAAAACGAGCTATATATATATATATATATATATATATATATATATATATATATATATATAATATATATATATATATAAAAAGAAAAGAAAGGAGCTATATATAAAATAAAAAAAAAACGAGCTACAACCTTTTTTTTCGGCCCTTTTCGCATATTTTTTCTTTTGAACTTCTTGTTTTTGAATTTCTTGAAGATCATCGTTATCGTCTAAAAAATTAAAACGTTTAAATAAATAAAATGGCTAAAAAATTAAACTTATATATAAAAAAAAAAAAAAAAAAAAAAAAATACCAAGATTGTATTGCGTTTCGGGTATGTCGACAAACTCGTCTTCGCTCCCCTCCGGTTGTTCTCGGTAATCGAATGGGTTAAAGTTACTCATTTCGTGTACGTGGTAATCGCTTGGATTAAGTGGTGGGTAGTCGAAGGTTTGTCGTGGAGGACTCGGTGGTTGGGGATAATAATAGTATTGTTGCGACGTCGAATGTGGTTGTTGACGAGGAGCCGAAAATGGTTGTGTGGGTCGAGGAGCCGATTGTGTTGGTATAGGTCGACCAGATTTAGCTCGAGTGCCCCGACCCCTAGACAAAGATGTTGCACCAACTACTTTCTTGCCTCTTTGATCCATACTTTGATTATTTTTTTTTTTGTTTTGGCAGTTTGTTTTTTTTTTTTTTTTTTTTTTTTTTTTTTTTTTTTTTTTGTGTAATGTTTGTGTGAGAGTTTGGGTTAAATAGGCAGCCAAGCCAAGGGACCAAATGTGTTTGTTTTTTTTTTGACCCACGCTCCCTTTCAACGTTCAAAACTCAAATTTTATAACACTCCCACGGTCACTTTTGGTTATACCCGTTGCGAGCCTATAGCCCGTGGAAGGAACCCGCCAGGCCAGCCCGCCTAGGCGGCGACGGTGTTCCCATCCAGCCCGAGCAGCCCGCAGGCCAGCCCGCAGCCCACTCCGTCCGGCCTTAGAGCGTGACAACTGAAAATGAGATAGAGAAATTCTATTTTTCTAGAGGGATAATGTAAGAATGTGAAAGTTGAAAAGTAGAAAAGTAAAATGTTGAACTTTTGGTCAATGCCGAACAATGCCCCTGTCTAATTAAGGAATGAAGCAAATCTTTTTTAACATCTCGTGTACAACCATATCATCTCGGCTCATTCGTTTAACATCTCATGTACATTTGTATCATCTCGGCTCATTCGTTTAACATCTCGTGTAAAACCATATAATCTCGGCTCATTCGTTAAATATCTCATGTACAACCATATCATCTCGGCTCATTCGTTTAACATCTCGTGTACAACCATATCATCTCGGCTCATTCGTTTAACATCTCATGTACATTTGTATCATCTCGGCTCATTCGTTTAACATCTCGTGTAAAACCATATAATCTCGGCTCATTCGTTTAACATCTCATGTACAACCATATCATCTCGTCTCATTCGTTTAACATCTCGTGTAAAACCATATCATCTCGGCTCATTCGTTTAACATCTCGTGTACAACCATATCATCTCAGCAGTAGCCACCACCGCCAACAACGATACAAATATATGTAGGTCTTAAAAAACAAGTGTAGTACATTACAATATATAGAATATATTCTGTCGGTAATACATCTCGACTCATTCGTTTAACATCTCATGTATAATCATATCATCTTGGCTCATTCGTTTAACATCTCGTGTATAACCATATTATGTCGGCTCATTCGTTTAACATCTCATGTATAACCATATCATCTCGGCTCATTCGTTTAACATCTCGTGTATAACCATATCATCTCGGCTCATTCATTTAACATCTCATGTATAATCATATCATCTCGGCTCATTCGTTTAACATCTCATGTATAATCATATCATCTCGGCTCATTCGTTTAACATCTCGTGTACAACCATATCATCTCGGCTCATTCGTTTAACATCTCATGTAAAACCATATCATCTCGGCTCATTCGTTTAACATCTCATGTATAATCATATCATCTCGGCTCATTCGTTTAACAGCTCGTGTATAACCATATCATCTCGGCTCATTCGTTTAACATCTCGTGTATAACTATATCATCTCGGCTCATTCGTTTAACATCTCGTGAATAACGATATCATCTTGGCTCATTTGTTTAACATCTAATGTATAACCATATCTTATCGACTCATTCATTTAACATCTCATGTGTAACGATATCATCTCGACTCATTCGTTTAACATGTTATGTATAACGATATCATCTCGACTCATTCGTTTAACATCTCATGTATAACCATATCATCTCGACTCATTCGTATAAATGATTTTAAAATATTTAAATTAAATTTAAATGATTTAAAATGATTTAAAAATAATTTTAAATGATTTAAATTAAGTATAAATAATTTAACTTAGTTAAAAATAATGTAAATAACTTTAAAAAGTTTTAAATCAATTAAAGATGATTTAGAAATTTTTTAAATTAAATTTAAATAATTTAATAGTGATTTAACTTAATTAAAATGAAATTTTTTTTTAAATATACCTTTTGGCGAAGACATGTCCCCGCTAAAAATTTTCACCAATTTTTTTTTCCCTCCTTATATATTTACTTTATCCCGCTAAAAGTTTTCACCAATTTTTTATGTATACTAAAAAAAAAAAGTGATATCAAAAGGGATATGCTTTTTTCATCTCATAATCACTTAGTAAAAAAAAAAAAGTCATCTTCAACCTCTGCTGGTGCTTCTCTCGATCTGCTGCACCACCAGTCCACCAGCGTCTCCACCACCCCACCACCGTCTACACCACACCACCACCGTCTCCATTACACCTCCACACTCGCACAACTGTCAACGATGCATCTCTTTCTCCCCTCTCCTCTTTTAATTCTTTCTCTTCTCTTCTCCTTTCTTACTCTCGACAGTGCACCACTACAATCCCAGGTTGGTATTTTTGATTTTTGTTAATTGTTTTTAATTTTTGTTAATTTTTATTAATTTTTGTTAATTTGTGTTAATTTTGTGGTTTGTTAATTTTGTTATTAGTTTTGTGTTAATTGTTTTCAGTTTTTGATTTTTATTAATTTGTTTTGAATTTTTTCCTTTCGAGACCACTGTACAGCCGAGACCAATTCAAGCCGAGACCATAGCCGGAGCCGGACCACCACCACAGCCGGACCACAAGTATTGATTTTGGTTTATGTTTGTTGGATTTTATTTTTTAATTTGTTTTATTATTTTGGTTTGTCCTGAAATTTGGTTTATGGTTTGTGTTTGTTTTGATGGTGAGTATATTCATAGTTACAGGCTGATTTAGAATTTGATCTAGTTTAGACCAATACTGTCTTTTTGCTTGTATGTGAATCTTTCTGACTATGGGTTTTCTTCAATGCTTCCAATACTGTCTTTTTGCTTGTATGTGCATCTTTCTTTTACGTTCCCGTCATTTTGTTTAAACTAATTTTCAAAATATGAGAACTAAAAGTAGAGCGTGCAAAAAACGTGAAATACCGGAACCTTTAGTTAGTGCGGCTTTAGTAACTGACGCTGTGGAACCTTTGGTTGGTGCGGGTGTGGTCACTGGGGTTTCTGACAACCCAGTGGGTTTGGTTGACCGTGACCGTTTGAGTGATTGTTGTGATGAGGGTGGTGTTATTGATGGAGGAAGTGGGCCATTGACTCTGAAAAGGAATTCAGCGTATGTGTGTGATTCTTCGTTGACAAGCGTCTCGAAAAGGCAAAGGCAAAATTCACATGGAAGTACAGAGTTAGATTGTAATGTGTTGAAAAGGAAGGCTGCTAATTTAGATGATTGTTTGTCGGACAACGCAGCTATACCTCTGTGTCATTCGGGACTGGCACGAGCTGGGTCTTACGCTTATGGTTTGGATAACGTCCATGACGTTCCACGGATTTCTAAAAAAAGGTGTCTTCACGATCAGGGAGGTTCTGTGGATGCTGAAGGTAGCCTTGCGTTAAGTTCGACTGTTGGATCAATGCAGGCTAATATTGTTGAAAGAAACTCTCATTTAGCTGCTAATGTGTCTCCACATTCTCTGTTTGAATCGGCTTCTTCGAAGGATGTTGATGCAGGTAGTTGTTACCTAAAATGTTTTATTTATACTTACCTGAACTTATTGAGTTATTGTTTTTCTTAACCTCTTGCTGGATTTTTTTTTAAATGTTGCAGGATCACTGAATCATCCGATGGTCCTTGACTTTCAGTCGGGTATGGTGCGTCCTGTAGCCACTGTTGGTGCTTACGATGCACCATCGGATGTTGAAAGAAACTCTCATTCGGCTGCTGATGTTCCTCCACAATCTCTCTTTGAATCAGCTTCTTCGGAGGTGGTTCACACAGGTAGTTGCTACCTAAATGTGTGATTATTGAGTTGTTATTGTTTGATTGTCCATTTAAGAGTGTGCGTTGAAAGTGCGTCAATTGGTAGTATTTATATAATGTGTAGTATGCCTAAATGAGTGATTATTAATATTGTTTCGTATGGATTTGTGTCACTAAAGTTAAATTGCCATCCCTAATCGCTATATTATGTGTTTCCAAGTATCCTGATATCAAGGGCATAAACTTTGACTTACCCCATGTTATCAAGGACGCGCCTCCTTATCCAGGTATTCAAATTCTATGCACACATACAGTATAATATGTTGATATATCTAAGCTTGTACACCACACTAATGTTCATCGCGTGACCCGTTAGTGTGCATAGTATTAGATCATATTTGTTTAGATAATATTCATAATTTCATATATAATACCCATTTATGTTGAGTAACATGATCAGTCTTATTGTATCGAAGTATCGAACTGCCATTATGTCCATGCATGATTGATATATTTTTTTATAATTTGATCTAGATCTCCAAGTCCATGTAATTGACAATGTTTGCACCACATTATTGACTAGGTGTGGAGCATGTTGGAGGAGATATGTTCGCTAGCGTTCCTAAAGGAGATGTTATTTTCATGAAGGTTGGTGGTAGTTGGTACAATGCCTTAGCTAAAGAGGCAGGTTCAGTTCTTTGGACATTGTTTGCAGAGTTTCTACTTTTTGTGTCATGGAATTCTACAAAAATGGTTAACTATTGAATGTAATAGTCGAGTAACGATTATCTTGATGGTGTAGAATTTCATACATAATTTCATGTTATATGATAATAAACAATGTTTTAGGGATCACGGTCTTTGAACCGTTTGGCAAATTTCTAATTTATAATATTATGTTTAGCGAATTTGAACCATTTGTGGTGTTGTAGCATATTTTGTGATGTTGTAGCATGGTTGTGGTTATAACATAGGTTGGGTTATTGTAGATTTTTTCCGGAAAAATTTTTGTAAATTACTCATTTTGCTGCAAAATGGGTCAGACACTTTTTCCCCGCCAAAAGGTTCACTCAGTTTTATATGGTTGAGACTTTTAGCGCAGACATGTCCCCGTCAAAAGAGGCACTTAATAAAAAAAAATAACGCATAAATGTAAACCAAAGAAAAAAAAAAAAAAAGTAAAAAAAAAAAGTCCCCGCTGCAGCGCTTTGACTGATCTTATATGATGTTATATGACTCAAAAATGAAATGTCCTATTATGGTGTACAATAATAAAACCATTGTACATAAGCGACCTATAAAGGTTAACGTTATAATACCCACGTGTCAAAGGTCCTATTAAATTTTGCTATAATAAAACTTTTTGTGAATAAGCGTTTTAACTAACTGATGTCTTATGACTCAAAACTCAAGTGTCCTATTATGTCTTATTAGGTTATGTCATAATAGGACATCTAGTGATCAAGTGTCGTATTACACTATCACATAATGGGACACCAACAACTAAATGTCTTATAAAGTAATTTATTAGGATCCATATTTTAAGCGTCCTATTAAGGTTATGTCATAATAGGACATCTAGTGATCAAGTGTCGTATTACACTATCACATAATGGGACACCAACAACTAAATGTCTTATAAAGTAATTTATTAGGATCCATATTTTAAGCGTCCTATTAAGGTATATGATAATAGGACATCTAGTGATCAAGTGTCGTATTACACTATCACATAATGGGACACCAACAACTAAATGTCTTATAAAGTAATTTATTAGGATCCATATTTTAAGCGTTCTATTAAGGTATATGATAATAGGACCCCAAATCATCGACCATCCTATTATATAACTTTTTAGGACATTGCCTAAGTAGCAAATATTTAAAAAGGACCCTAAATGCTCATATGTCCTATTAAACAGTTTTTTAGGACTCCATTATCATAGCGTCCCACACAAAGGGTCCTAAAAAGCCACTTTTGTTGTAGTGAGCTAGATGCCGCTGAAGCTCAATGTGCTGCTGAAGCTCAAGCTGCTGCTGTTGGAGGTGACGATGAAGCTGAAAGCACGTTGGACCTCGACACCGAATTTGGTAATCTGGAAAATAGAGTAACAAATCTCGAAGCTACGTTTGCACGTATCAAGGAAATGAGAGCAAGGAAGGGAAAAGATGGTGCGAGTTCCAGCAAAGCGGGAAGTAGCCGCAAAAAAAAAATAAACAGGTTGTTTCGTTTGATCTGTTTCGTTTGGTTGTTGAGTTGTTTAGTTTGAGTTGTTTCGTTTGGTTGTCGAGTTGTTTAGTTTGATCTGTTTCGTTTGCTTGTCGAGTTATTTCGTTTGATTCTGTATGAAATGTATATGGTTGAGAACTCTTGTGTGTTTTAAATAAACGGTTTGCCTTCGTGTTTGTTAGTTGTGATATTGTTCCTTCAGTTCCATTCTTTGTGCATATGTAATTTAAAACATACGTATTACTCCAACATTAAAGCGTACGAATTAAAAATATAAAGCACGTTCGACATCAGTTTTCACAACAACAACAACATTTTATTAAACAACAACAATAACACAACAAACAACAACAACAACAGCAGCAACAATAACACAACAAACAACAACAACGACAATAACAACAACAACAACAAAAACAACAACCTACATACGAAGATTTCCCATATCACCTAGCATGTCATTATAAAGGTCGTGAAATAAGGCAGCTGAATCAATTGTGTGTTTGTTTGGATGCATATACACTTCGAGCATTTTATTGAGTACCATTATCTGGTGATTCAGTTTGATGCAGTTTGAGCACTCTGTATATCCAGGACTCGATGTTGAAGATCCTGCAGTGTAACGAGTTGGAGTTATGGATGGTCCTGCGGAATGAGTTGGAGGCGTTGAAGCTCCAAGAGAACCGGTCATTTTGGCGAGTCGTTCCTCCTTCCATAAAAAAAAAATCGCATCCAAACTCCTTTGTCCCACCCTGTTAAAGAGTAAAAACTATTATTTTTAACAACTAACCAAATTATTTATATAACACACAAAAAAGTATGTAATTGTTCACCTTTGATAAAGGACACGCATAGTATTGTTTACCAAGGGAGTAAGGTTTATGCGATTCTCGCAGAATTACGTCTCCTCGTTTATAAGGACAAGCAAAAACTTCAAATTCCGCCATCTTCACCATGATAACAGTGTGTTTTTGTGGTTGTGAGGTTAAGTGGTATTGAGTATAAGAGGTTGTGAAGTTGTGTGGATAAGATGTTAGTATATAAGAGCAGATCTTGGTGGGAAATTTTTGGTGGGAAAGTTTTGGTGGGAAATTTTTGGTGGGAGATTTTGGTGGGAAGTGTTTTGTTGACAGATGGTGTGATATTATTGTCGGTATATTATTGTCGAGTAACAAAAACGTTTGACCAGAAAATCATGTGGGTCCCACGTTGTCGCCGGCGTTGTTTGTCGGTATCATCTGTCCCGACGAGGCTTTCTCGAAAAGCTCGTGCCGATGACATGACGGTGTGATATTATCTAGGGTTTCATTTAACATCTCGTGTAGAAGCATATCATCTCGGATCATTCGTTTAACATCTTGTGTAGAACCATATCATCTCGGATCATTCGTTTAACATCTCGTGTAGAACTATATCAAACGAAACAACTCAACAAGCAAACGAAACAACTCGACAAGCAAATGAAACAACTCGACAAGCAAATGAAACAACTCGGCTCATTAGTTAGGAATTGCATCTTTCAAACTAGAACAAGATAAGCTGGAACTTTGTTGTTGAGCACGAGTTCCATAATTGCTCGGATCATTCGTTTAACATCACGTGTACAACCATATCATCTCGGATCATTCGTTTAACATCTCGTGTACAACCATATCAAACGAAACAACTCGACAAGCAAACGAAACAACTCGGCAAGCAAATGAAACAACTCGACAAGCAAATGAAACAACTCGACTCATTAGTTAGGAATTGCATCTTTCAAACTAGAACAAGATAAGCTGGAACTTTGTTGTTGAGCACGAGTTCCATAATTGCTCGGATCATTCGTTTAACATCTCGTGTACAACCATATCATCTCGGCTCATTCGTTTAACATCTTGTGTACAACCATATCATCTCGGCTCATTCGTTTAACATCTCGTGTAGAACCATATCAAACGAAACAACTCGACAAGCAAACGAAACAACTCGACAAGCAAATGAAACAACACGACAAGCAAATGAAACAACTCGGCTCATTAGTTAGGAATTGCATCTTTCAAACTAGAACAAGATAAGCTGGAACTTTGTTGTTGAGCACGAGTTCCCTAATTGCTCGGATCATTCGTTTAACATCTCGTGTACAAACATATCATCTCGGCTCATTCGTTTAACATCTCGTGTACAACCATATCATCTCGGCTCATTCGTTTAACATCTCGTGTAGAACCATATCAAACGAAACAACTCGACAAGCAAACGAAACAACTCGGCAAGCAAATGAAACAACTCGACAAGCAAATGAAATAACTCGGCTCATTAGTTAGGAATTGCATCTTTCAAACTAGAACAAGATAAGCTGGAACTTTGTTGTTGAGCACGAGTTCCCTAATTGCTCGGATCATTCGTTTAACATCTCGTGTACAACCATATCATCTCGGCTCATTCGTTTAACATCTCGTGTACAACCATATCATCTCGGCTCATTCGTTTAACATCTCGTGTAGAACCATATCAAACGAAACAACTCGACAAGCAAACGAAACAACTCGGCAAGCAAATGAAACAACACGACAAGCAAATGAAACAACTCGGCTCATTAGTTAGGAATTGCATCTTTCAAACTAGAACAAGATAAGCTGGAACTTTGTTGTTGAGCACGAGTTCCCTAATTGCTCGGATCATTCGTTTAACATCTCGTGTACAAACATATCATCTCGGCTCATTCGTTTAACATCTCGTGTACAACCATATCATCTCGGCTCATTCGTTTAACATCTCGTGTAGAACCATATCAAACGAAACAACTCGACAAGCAAACGAAACAACTCGGCAAGCAAATGAAACAACTCGACAAGCAAATGAAATAACTCAGCTCATTAGTTAGGAATTGTATCTTTCAAACTAGAACAAGATAAGCTGGAACTTTGTTGTTGAGCACGAGTTCCATAATTGCTCGGATCATTCGTTTAACATCTCGTGTACAACCATATCATCTCGGCTCATTCGTTTAACATATCGTGTAGAACTATATCAAACGAAACAACTCGACAAGCAAACGAAACAACTCGGCAAGCAAATGAAACAACTCGACAAGCAAATGAAACAACTCGGCTCTTTAGTTAGGAATTGCATCTTTCAAACTAGAACAAGATAAGCTAGAACTTTGTTGTTGAGCACCAGTTCCATAATTGCTAGGATCATTCGTTTAACATCTCGTGTAGAACCATATCATCTCGGATCATTCGTTTAACATCTCGTGTAGAACTATATCAAACGAAACAACTCGACAAGCAAACGAAACAACTCGGCAAGCAAATGAAACAACTCGACAAGCAAATGAAACAACTCGGCTCATTAGTTAAATTAAATAAATTTTTTTAATTTTATAAAGTAATTAATTTTTTTTTAAAGTATTTAATTTTAAATATAAAGTATTTAATTTTAAATATATATTAATTAAAAATATTTATACTAAATAAAAAATTTTAATTATATAAAAGTAATTAATTTTAAATTTAACTAGTTATTTTTAAATTTTATAAAACTATTTTTTAAATATTTTTTTAATTTTATAAAAGTATTTATAATAAATAAAATTTTTTAAGTATATAAAGTAATAATACCGTGGACATGTCGTCGGTAATATAACCGCCAAATTTTCGCGAAAATTTTGATCCGTCCCGCCAAACGAGAAACGACAAATTAACTATATGATCCCGACGCCAGGTCGTCGGGACTATTAAAAGATATACTAAAACCAGATCTGGTCAACACTTAGAAAAAAAAAAAAAAACGTATAATTTATTTCTCCTCCTCTCTGGCGATTTACCACCTCCGACACCACTACCACAGCTCCACCACCTCCGAAACCACTACCACAGCTCCACCATCACTACACCACCACCTCTGACACCACAGCTCCACCTCCGACACCACCACAGCTCCACCACAGCTCCACAACCACTACACGAGCTCCAACTCCGACACCACCACAGCTCCACCACTGTGTACCTCCTCCTCCTCCTCCTCTCATGTTTAATTCACTCCTGATCAACCCCTCCTTTGTTTAATTCTTCTTATTCCCCACTTCTTCTTCTTCTACAAAGCAGGTAATTTTTATTTTTGTTAATTTTGATTTTTGTTAATTTTGTTTTTTGTTAATTTTGTTTAATTTTAGTGTTAATTTAAGTGTTAATTTTGTATTAATTTTGTTTTCTTTTCTTTATTTTTTTTATACAGCCGAGAGTCGAGAGCTGAGACAGCCGAGACAGAGGTAATGTGGTCCCTTTTTTATTTTTTTTAAACTTTTGGTATCCCGACGACATGTCGCCGACAACAGTTTTTTTTTAAACTTTTTATATATTAATGTGCTCTCTTTTAATATAGCCCGAGCCCGAGCCCGATACCGCAGCCCGAGACTGCAGCCCGAGACCACAGCCGAGAGCCCGAGACCACAGCCACAGTATGTTGTTATTTTTTTCATATCCGTATTATTTTTAACATATCAGTATGTTTGTGAAATGTTGCGTGACGGATATAGGGGTTTGTAATGTACTCGATTATATGTGTTTACGTGAGAAAGCGTTACATGTGTAGGATAGAAATAGAATATTTGCGGAAAAATCAGTTGGTGGAAAAATCAGTTGAGGAAAAATCAGTTGGTGTAGGATAGAAGTAGAATTTTTGCGTTAGAAGTAGAATAATTCAAGTTAGAGGGTGTTTGTTTCGGCTTATATAACGGGCTTATGGCTTGTTTGGTTTTCGGCTTATGTTTCATAAGCTAAATTTTTATGGCTTATTTTGAAACTTTTTACCTTACATAAACTTATCATGACATGATAAACTTATATAAACAAAATAGTTTCAAAATAAGTCACAAAAAATAAGCTTATGAAACATAAGCCGAAATCCAAATCGGTAGTGAATCTATTATATCAACGTTTTGTAGTGAATCAGTTGCAAAACTGTAACATGTATTTATATTCTATTAATTGTTTAACTTAAAATAGTCAATTTGTGTATTATTGTTAGACTTTTGTGAATGTTTTAGGATTTTAGTGATTAATTTCGGAAAGTCCCCGTCCGAAGTTAATCATCCTATAGAAAACCCGTCTGGAACTAATTTATTAGAAATTAATTTCGGAAAGTCCCCTGTTTGGGACTGCTTTTTGAATGTTTTGTCTCATTTAGGATATGGATGCGTATAATTGATTTACTATTTGAGATGATTTCGACAGTGTTTCTCCTTTACTCCTACGAATATGTCCTTAATGCACATATTTAGGGAGTTGAGGGGAAATGCTGCCGAAATTTTCTCAAATAGATTATATGTATATGTATATATATACATATATGTATATGTATATATATACATATATATATATGTATATATATACATATATCTATATATATATGTATACATAATATATATATATATAGATATATGTATACATACATATATATATATATATATATATATATATATATATATATATATATATATATATATATATATATATATATATATATATATATATATATATATATATATGTATATGTATACATACATACATATATATATATATATATATATATATATATATATATATATATATATATATATATATATATATATATATAATATATATATATATATATATATATATATTATATATAAAAAGTTACTTTATGACATTTTCACTCACTCCAATTGCAGGATCAGTTACTTTATGACATTTTCACTCACTCCAATTGCAGGATCAGGGCGACCTCGCCAATGAGGTAGGGCCAAGGGGGAGGCAGGGGCACGCCGCGAGTACGCCAACAAAATAAGAATGTGGCGCTCAAGAAAGCTGTGAAAAATAGCGGCCCACAGTCAATTGAGTTTGAGATTGGTGATCAGGGGACTTACTGTCATGTGGGCAAGAACCAAAAGTGGTTTAGCAATTACGTCGGCGAGCTCATTCGGCAGCTGCCGCTAAACTACGACTCCTGGTACGATATAGAACCGGAGAAGAAGGCTAACTTCCTTCCACAACTCGGGGTCAGTTATTTCATTTTCCTTTTATATTGTTATGTTATCGTGTTTATTTATTTAAATGTGCATATTTATTTAAATTTGTTTATTTATTTATATCTCTATATTTAATTATTTTAATGTGTACATTTATTAAAATTTGTTTATTTATTTATATATTTATATTAATTTTAACTATATTTGATTGCAGCGTATGTTCAATTTAGAACGCCACAGGCGCAGACCTGAATGGGAGAACATTCGGACGGCGCTCACCGCGTATTTCGCTAAACGATATTCTGACAACAAATATGATATGAAACACGATTACTTTACCAACCAGGGTGGGGCTGCGAGAGTGGAAGAGATCAGAAGAAATCCTCCTCCGAACATAGAGCAGGCTGTGTGGGGAAGCATGTCGAGTTGTACATGTCGGAGAAGGCACAGAAGCGATCGGCTGTGAATAAAGAGAATCGAAAGAAGAATAAGATTCACAGCCGCCACAGTTCGAAATCATTGGCCGCATCTCGACACGAATATGTAAGACACATTTTATTTTTATAAGATTATTTAATTTTAATAATATATTAATTAAAAGTATTTATACTAAATAAAATATATATGGTGTTTGATTTGTCATTTTAATTTGTTTCATCCTATATGCATGTGTATATATATACAGTTCGAGAACAGCGAGGACCATCAGTACCCGTCCCTGTTCGATACCTATCTTGACACCCACTGCAAGAATGGTGTTTAGTTGCAGGATGAGGCTCGTGATCAGTTTGTAAGTATCCTTTTTTATTTATTTATTTTTTTTTCCAAACACGCACTTAATAATTTATTGAAACATAATCTAGTAATTAACCCGACTAATATATTAATTTTCTCATTTTTTTTCAACTACATAGGAAGAGATGGTCAGGCTAAGGCAGCCGAGATCCGATATGCCGACAGAGGAGGCGTGCCTCACGGAGGAGCAGATACTTGCCCGGGTAATCGGGGGCAAGCAACGTGGTCACATTGTCGGCAGGGGCAGGGTGGTACCCAGCTTGAAGAGGCCACGGGTAGACATGCCGCCTCCCCCGCCTCCAGCTCCAGGTATGTAGAGTTGGATAATATTAAATGACTCATCTTATGTTTTGAAATGACCATTTTTAAATTTTGATTATTTTGATTATAGGTACGGCCGAGATCGACGAGAAGCTTGCTGAAGCTGAGAAGAAGCTTGATGAAGCTAAAAAGATAATGGCTGAAGCTCAGAAGGAGAGCAAAAAAGCTAAGAAGATTTACAGAAAAACTGAGAAGAAGGACAGAAGAGCTCAGAAGAAAGCGTCGGCAACTCAGAAGCAGCTCGAGTTGTTGACGCGTTTTGTCTCGACCAACCCGCAATGGGAGGCGTTTATTAGCCAGGTTGGTTCTCAGGGTGCCGCAGGAGGCGGCAGTGGGAGTGGCGCGGGAGGGAGCGGCGCAGGCGGGAGCGCGAGTGGCTCTCGCAGCGGGAATGATGATGATGATCAGGATGACGATGAGGGGCTGTATGATGACCAGGGGCCATAGAGGTATTATTTTGTGTTGTTTTATCTTTGAAACTATATTTTGACGACCCGAATCTTATTATCTTTGAACATTGCGGATATTGCAACATTTGTAGATATAGTAGCTAGGTTTAGCGATTATAACACCCGTTATGTAAACTTTATGATGTATTTTGAGGGTGTTATAAAGTTTATGGCCGTTTTGTAAAGTTTATTAAGTGTTTAGTGGTTATATATAACCGTTTTAGCCATTATAAAGTTTATAGCCGTTTTAGCCGTTGTTTGTATTGGAATGTGTTGTATCTAGTGGTTATAGAAAGCTGGTTACAAACCAGGTTTGTGTAGATTTTTGCTGCAAATTTTTGCGGCAAAAATCTGGGCATTGCAGCTGCGCAGGCTGCTGTGCAGCTGCAATAGAACTTCAATAGCGTGGACATGTCGTCGGTATAATTAATATGTTATTGACTTGTGCATTTGATGCCGAAGTCAAGGCGTCGGTATCATATTGAATTTGTTGACTATTATATATGATACCGACGTCATAACGTCGGTAACATTTAACATTTTGTTGACTTTTTGTTGACTAGTGTATATTACACCGACGTCATGACGTCGGTATCATTTACACAGTTGTTGACCATCTAAATAATACCGACGTCATGTCGTCGGTAGTAATTACACATTTGTTGACTATAATTAGTTTAGCTAATTAAATCGTTAATCACAATGTAAAACCCTGAAATTCGGATTTTTAATTTCACGTCTAGATTAAAATTTTACCAAAGTTTATGACAACTATTTCGACACCTAGAAACGATATGTTATAAATGTTATGACAACTAATATAACTTAACATAAGTACACATTTATAATATGAAAAATCCTTTGCAATTAAATCTTCCTAATATCACTAAATGGTCATTCGCTCATTAACTTTATCTACCCAAAATAAAGTGTTCCCTTTTTACACAAATGACAGCCACGATTTTCGCCCAATCACCAATTCATAACCGATTGTATTAAAAGCCATTTAAAGGAAAATTACTACCTTATTTACACAATAGGCACGCTCCTTTTATTAATTGTCTTGATACGTTTCATTCCCCATTCCAACCATACGACAGACACTACACATAAACAACACAAACAACAAGCAACTGGTCCATTTTATTCTCCATGAACCAGAAGGCACGAATGAAGGCTGGAAGAAGAATTGATAATGGTGACCAGTAGGGCTCGAAGAGTGTTAGTTCGTGGGTTTGTTTTATTTTCTTTCTCTCTGTACGTCCTTGTTTTGCTTCGCCCTCAAATCAGTCACCATGTTCATCAGTGTTAAGCCTCAAGAAATAAAGAAGAAGAAGAGTTTTGAAGCTGCTTGTGATCGTGTATAGTATTCGTAGGTTGTGGTCCTTTGGCCTCATTGTTTTCTGTCTATAAGGTATCACTATCGCCTTTGGTTCTCTATTATACGATATATATATACACGTAAGGACCTAAGAAACTAATAAATGAATTAGGTGGTTAAAACCTTTAATAAAATCTGTAATATATATACAACCCATAAAAGAGTCACATGAAATCATAGTTCCGTTATGGTAATCACTCGAATATTCATGTAAAAGATTTAACGCCGCATGAAATTATAAGAGTTTTGTAAACCCTTGAGATCGAATCTAGTATACATACACGCTTGCATGATGGGTAAAAGAAGAAGCTAGGTTGTGGTCCTAAAGTTGTCTCGTTGAAACTGTTGCCTCACTAAGTTTTTATACCAGGAAGGTTTGGTTTGGTTTTATATTGTTACATGTGGGTCATGGTATAAAAGTCATTAGAAGGACTGTTGAATGCATGTCTTGCATGCATGTGTAAGTATTACTTAAACAAAGACTCGTGTGTGATTTAAGTATGTCGCTTGTGGTTAAAACTTTGTAACATGAATTAAAACAAGGTTGATTTAAGGCTACTGTTGTGTGTGTGTCATTTGACATTTATATTTGTATAACTATTCTTTGTCAAACCAAATTAGGGGCAAAGGGATAAAAGAATTAATGGTTACATGTATATAACGAAGGGTGTGAATGTGTATGTAACTGACGTTTTGACCATAGACTTTATTATAATTGTCATTTTTGACCCTTAAGTATTAATAATTGTCAAATATAACCTTAAAGTATTAAATTACTAAATCAGGAAAATTATCAAGTATGACAAGTTACTAAAAGAGGAAAGTTTCTAAAGGTAGAAAGAAACCCCAAATGTGTAATCTGATTAAATAAGCTTTTAATAAGTCAGTCATGAATTCGTGTAGATTCGCTGAAGATGGAGTTTGCTTCCGACCTTTATATTTCTGTTGTGTTTCACTTGCGGTATAAGGTACAGATATTCTGACCTTTTCTTTTAAGGTTTCTCATGATCTCTTTCGTATTCTGATCCGTTAATTTTCTGAGTTGATTTCTATGATTTCCTTTCGCTTGAACCTTCTCTGTTGATCCCATTTGATATGACCTCTGATATGAAGCTATGTTATCAAGACCTTTTATAATTATGCCTTGAAAATGTTTTGAGAAAAACCATTTTAAAAGATGTTTATCAATGAGGCGAAACCACTTTTATATCAAATGTTACTAACTTTTGTGAAAACTATAGTTGGAAGACTATTTTTATGAAAAACCGTTTTGAAAGATTATTTTGATGAAAACCCCTTTAAAGGATCGTTTTATGAAAATCATGAATAAAGGATTGTTTAAAATGGACATTTGATAGAAACTTTTGAAATGAACTTTTGATCTGAACCTTGACTTGA
This sequence comes from Artemisia tridentata subsp. tridentata, assembly GCA_021014915.2. NCBI lineage: Eukaryota > Viridiplantae > Streptophyta > Magnoliopsida > Asterales > Asteraceae > Artemisia > Artemisia tridentata. The sequence continues at coordinate 333,962,230 of CP139506.1, forward strand.
TTACTTAATATGAACCTTGATCTGGTAAACTCTGATTTGGACCTTTGGCATTACATCTGATATATCTGTTATTAACCATCTGTTATGGACCATCTGATTTGACCTTTGATATATGACACTCTGATTATGATATCTGACTCTTAGTTTGATACCGAGCCATTTCACTAGGCATGGGGGTTCCATGTCCGTGTCATTGATGCACCAATGGCATGACTCTAGGGCGGTAGAGTGATGTTCCGCCACGTCCCCATTCTGATTATGATATGCGCATTACTTTGATTATGGATTATATATGTTTCTGGGGGGGCGTATGGATGCATCCTAGATCTGTTCTGTTTAGTGGATTTAACATGATTTGATATGATTTTGTCTGGTGACTGGTGCTTGTGTGCAATACACGCCTTTCACATATATCTGGGAGCTAGCTACTCCATTTGAAGAATGAGGACACCCCTCATATTATCTGATTATCTGAGAGGTCTCCCCTCTATATGATTATGAAGATTTATGGTTACACTGTTATGATATGATATGATCTGTTTCTGGGCTCGTGGTGGATGACTATCCTAAACCTTTACTCTTGTACCTTATTTATATCTCATTCATTATGCTACATCTGATTATTTCTGTTTACTTTTGTTTCCGTTTATTATATATCTGTTCACTGGGCTTTGTAAGCTCAGCCGCACGTTTTCTTTTCGTGTGCGGCAGGTTTTTAGTTGGAAGATGAGTACGAGTGAAGAGACTTTTGGACTTAGAAGACTTGATAGTTTTGGGCCTAGAGATGATTAGAAGTTATCTTATTATTAGAAATTATATTCGCCTTGTAACCTTGTTATTTCAGTAGTTCCTTTGTAACCCTTGAGAATCCTTGTATTACTTTTGAATGTATGCTTTGTTATATCTGATATGAAACCATTTGCGTGACATCTTTACCCTTGTCGGGTTGGGGTGTTACAATTATGGTATCAGAGCGACAGGCTGCGACTCATAATACATTTACCCTTGACCTGTGAAGTTTGGACCATTAAGTTTCCACTGTAAGCGCTCATAAGATAACCTTTAAGAATTGCTTTAGGATTTCCCTATAGGAACTTAAGTCCTGACCAGTGAGGAATGAGTAGACTATAAGGCTTTTGTTTAAGTAGCATTGCTTCCGCATCACTCTGATTTATGCCCTGCTTGTTAAGCTCACGCTTTGCACCACCTAAGATTCCGACTCCGACCTCTGATTCTTTTGTTAATCATTTTGATGTCTTTTCGAGTATTCTGAGAACCTCTATGACGATGACTTACTTGATGCATTCTGTTATATGCTTTTGATAATCTATGAATCTTCTGACCTTATCTGAGTTCGTCTTAAACATCTCTATTCCCATGAGTATAAGAATGCTTTCCTCTCACTTTTGAACGATAAGACTTGCGTTGCCGATATATTTTCATTGAATAGTTAGCTTTGATTTGTATTCTGATAAAGGATAGGTTGATTGATCATTGACGACTACCCTCCTATGTTTCACCTTCGGTGTTTGAAACCATTTGAACTCCCTACCATGATTTCCGATTGTTAAACTTTTGCTATCACTACCTGACTTTGATTTTCACTTCCGACCTGTTTGATAAACAATTTGAAACTTCTCTGACCATCCCGAAGGTCATTTAACCCTAGTGTGTTTGACACATTCTATAAATTCAGTACCCGTGCTGGATGAAAATGTATCATCCGATACTACTCTGTCTTGCCAATCCATTACTACTCCTATGAGAACTCTGGCGATTTTAGTCATGGATATGACGATAATTTTGTCCCGATATGAAATTGTTAACTGAGCATGATGATGCTGATAACTGATATTCTATACGCCTGACTTTTGACAGTTATACGATGTTTGTACTTCCGATGACTTGCAACCTACTTACCACTTATGCTATATAGCTAAACAAGACTCCAACACCTTGAATTGTTCGTTTATCTATCTCCACACTTTGATGAACCATGTACTTGACCTTGATATATGAACTATCTGTCTGGCTTGGCGACCGTACTCATCATACGAATCCGTTTACTTTTGACATATTCGATTTTGAGGTCTTTAAGTTATGGATTGGCTGGCCCTCATACGCTGCCAGGGACTACCGTATCTAAATTGTGACCTTTAGTAATATGTTTCATCCCACTTGCGTTATGATAACCTTTCACCGCTCCAATCTGTTAAGCTTAATGCTGTTATGGAAACATTTACCTCGATCTCACTTGATTATTGATTGTCTCCTGACACCTATTATCCACTCTTAGAAAAACTTGGCATTGGAAGTTTTGTTGTGCAAATATTCTGGTGGTTCTGATGAAACTCTTGGGTTTCCCTCCTGTTTAAGAAGTGGAATTGAATTTGAACCGATCTCAGTTGACGAACCATGATGCTATAGAAGTTGAGAGATTGAAGAAGCTGATTGGAATATGACCTTGTTCACCTCAGTGTTTACTTTGAATACCCCTATTAGTCTATGAAGAAGAAAGAGAAAATTCTGCGTCAGCGTATCAACTATCTTAAACCTAATCGTATCACTACCATTACCACCTTTCAAATCAGCGTATCAATGATTGATTCTATCTTTGTAAACTCCGTACCAGACGACCTCTGTGGATGATTGAAGGACTGAAGAAGCAACCACAAGAACTTCTAAGAAGGGAGATGACAAACTGAGAATAACCACCGGGAAGTATTTCAGTTTTATGCACAAAGAGGAGCATGTAAATCATCTTGTAAAAGGACCCTTATTCTGGAGGAAACAGACTTGATTGGCACCTAGAGATTGTAGCAGACAACACTACCATGCATCCGGCGATGACGGCAGTTTGAGATGGCTGAAGACCTGTCAAAGACACGCAGTCTTGCTTCTCTATTCGTCTTAGTTGTACTAAGAGGAATTGAGAGCAGAAGCAGACTAGCGAATGGAAGAATACACAGTGACCATACCGGAGATTCACGTTACTACACCACAGTTCCAAGAGGAGGTGCCGAAGGCTTGAGGGACCAGACTCGAGTTATATTTTCCTTTCCACCCTATGATCATACGATAGACTGCATGGACTTGGAAGAAGTTTAAGATCATGTATTTGAATGGACGATAATTCTGAAGCGAACGTTTGTGTTTGGAAGAGTTGATTTTGTGAAGAGTGAAGCTATGGATGACGTTATTCATTTCCTCTTGACCTACTCAAATTTCCATTAACTGATGATAGGACCCCTTGAATGAGTTATGTTCTCTGTTAGTAATTCCGCTCGGTGTTCATTCTGCGTATGCTGGACGATGGTTTTATTATGAGAAATTGACGAATGATGAACGATTTGATGCTTTTAACGATGTACCAAATTCTGATAGACATTCTGGGAACTTCCGTTAACTCTTTCGAGTAGTTCGTTTTCCTCTTAGTTATGGTGTTTGATTTTGATGACCTCTGAGAATGTAGAAGTACTAGGTGGATTAAGATAGGTGGTTTTGATTACGACTTGAGATAAAGTATGATCATCATGAAGGCATATTTATGTGGTGCTAGTATTATGACGCCTGATCAACGTGATAATACTTACACCATATACGTGCACTCATTGTGGCCATAGGATGTCTTGGGGGAGTACCTAAGAAGTTTAGAATCTGCTATCCGTTGGATTACTGTGATTAGTGAGACGTTAGGTTCATTCTACCTATGCGTATACTCTGTTTTCGTTCATTAAATATCTGGATGAATTTGAACTCTCGTATTGCATTCTGTTGACCTCTGTTAAAAAGCTTAAACTCCTTGTAGAACTCTCTACTGGTAATACAGTTAAGCTGATCTGAAATTCTGTTCGTATTACATGTAAGCTTAAACTCCTTGTAGAACTCTCTACTGGTAATACAGTTAAGCTGATCTAAAATTTTATTCTCCACCTATCATCGAATTATGTTATGGTTCTTTAAATCCGAATTAAACCAATTTGTCTCCTTCTGAGGAATCTGAACCCATTTTGTTTTTGATTGAGTCATGAGAAACCTTTGGTCTGAAGATCTTTTGGAAGAGCCTCCTCGAGCATGAGAATATTACGATGATCTGTTGCGACTTGCTACGATTTCGTTTTCACCTTGCGACTTCAAATTTCGAGGACGAAATTTTTCTGTTAGAGGGGAAGAGTTGTAAAACCCTGAAATTCGGATTTTTAATTTCACGTCTAAATTAAAATTTTACCAAAGTTTATGACAACTATTTCGACACCTAGAAACGATATGTTATAAATGTTATGACAACTAATATAACTTAACATAAGTACACATTTATAATATGAAAAATCCTTTGCAAATTAAATCTTCCTAATATCACTAAATGGTCATTCGCTCATTAACTTTATCTACCCAAAATAAAGTGTTCCCTTTTTACACAAATGACAGCCACGATTTTCGCCCAATCACCAATTCATAACCGATTGTATTAAAAGCCATTTAAAGGAAAATTACTACCTTATTTACACAATAGGCACGCTCCTTTTATTAATTGTCTTGATACGTTTTCATTCCCCATTCCAACCATAAGACAGACACTACACATAAACAACACAAACAACAAGCAACTGGTCCATTTTATTCTCCATGAACCAGAAGGCACGAATGAAGGCTGGAAGAAGAATTGATAATGGTGACCAGTAGGGCTCGAAGAGTGTTAGTTCGTGGGTTTGTTTTATTTTCTTTCTCTCTGTACGTCCTTGTTTTGCTTCGCCCTCAAATCAGTCACCATGTTCATCAGTGTTAAGCCTCAAGAAATAAAGAAGAAGAAGAGTTTTGAAGCTGCTTGTGATCGTGTATAGTATTCGTAGGTTGTGGTCCTTTGGCCTCATTGTTTTCTGTCTATAAGGTATCACTATCGCCTTTGGTTCTCTATTATACGATATATATATACACGTAAGGACCTAAGAAACTAATAAATGAATTAGGTGGTTAAAACCTTTAATAAAATCTGTAATATATATACAACCCATAAAAGAGTCACATGAAATCATAGTTCCGTTATGGTAATCACTCGAATATTCATGTAAAAGATTTAACGCCGCATGAAATTATAAGAGTTTTGTAAACCCTTGAGATCGAATCTAGTATACATACACGCTTGCATGATGGGTAAAAGAAGAAGCTAGGTTGTGGTCCTAAAGTTGTCTCGTTGAAACTGTTGCCTCACTAAGTTTTTATACCAGGAAGGTTTGGTTTGGTTTTATATTGTTACATGTGGGTCATGGTATAAAAGTCATTAGAAGGACTGTTGAATGCATGTCTTGCATGCATGTGTAAGTATTACTTAAACAAAGACTCGTGTGTGATTTAAGTATGTCGCTTGTGGTTAAAACTTTGTAACATGAATTAAAACAAGGTTGATTTAAGGCTACTGTTGTGTGTGTGTCATTTGACATTTATATTTGTATAACTATTCTTTGTCAAACCAAATTAGGGGCAAAGGGATAAAAGAATTAATGGTTACATGTATATAACGAAGGGTGTGAATGTGTATGTAACTGACGTTTTGACCATAGACTTTATTATAATTGTCATTTTTGACCCTTAAGTATTAATAATTGTCAAATATAACCTTAAAGTATTAAATTACTAAATCAGGAAAATTATCAAGTATGACAAGTTACTAAAAGAGGAAAGTTTCTAAAGGTAGAAAGAAACCCCAAATGTGTAATCTGATTAAATAAGCTTTTAATAAGTCAGTCATGAATTCGTGTAGATTCGCTGAAGATGGAGTTTGCTTCCGACCTTTATATTTCTGTTGTGTTTCACTTGCGGTATAAGGTACAGATATTCTGACCTTTTCTTTTAAGGTTTCTCATGATCTCTTTCGTATTCTGATCCGTTAATTTTCTGAGTTGATTTCTATGATTTCCTTTCGCTTGAACCTTCTCTGTTGATCCCATTTGATATGACCTCTGATATGAAGCTATGTTATCAAGACCTTTTATAATTATGCCTTGAAAATGTTTTGAGAAAAACCATTTTAAAAGATGTTTATCAATGAGGCGAAACCACTTTTATATCAAATGTTACTAACTTTTGTGAAAACTATAGTTGGAAGACTATTTTTATGAAAAACCGTTTTGAAAGATTATTTTGATGAAAACCCCTTTAAAGGATCGTTTTATGAAAATCATGAATAAAGGGTTGTTTAAAATGGACATTTGATAGAAACTTTTGAAATGAACTTTTGATCTGAACCTTGACTTGATTACTTAATATGAACCTTGATCTGGTAAACTCTGATTTGGACCTTTGGCATTACATCTGATATATCTGTTATTAACCATCTGTTATGGACCATCTGATTTGACCTTTGATATATGACACTCTGATTATGATATCTGACTCTTAGTTTGATACCCGAGCCATTTCACTAGGCATGGGGGTTCCATGTCCGTGTCATTGATGCACCAATGGCATGACTCTAGGGCGGTAGAGTGATGTTCCGCCACGTCCCCATTCTGATTATGATATGCGCATTACTTTGATTATGGATTATATATGTTTCTGGGGGGGGGGCGTATGGATGCATCCTAGATCTGTTCTGTTTAGTGGATTTAACATGATTTGATATGATTTTGTCTGGTGACTGGTGCTTGTGTGCAATACACGCCTTTCACATATATCTGGGAGCTAGCTACTCCATTTGAAGAATGAGGACACCCCTCATATTATCTGATTATCTGAGAGGTCTCCCCTCTATATGATTATGAAGATTTATGGTTACACTGTTATGATATGATATGATCTGTTTCTGGGCTCGTGGTGGATGACTATCCTAAACCTTTACTCTTGTACCTTATTTATATCTCATTCATTATGCTACATCTGATTATTTCCGTTTACTTTCGTTTCCGTTTATTATATATCTGTTCACTGGGCTTTGTAAGCTCAGCCGCACGTTTTCTTTTCGTGTGCGGCAGGTTTTAGTTGGAAGATGAGTACGAGTGAAGAGACTTTTGGACTTAGAAGACTTGATAGTTTTGGGCCTAGAGATGATTAGAAGTTATCTTATTATTAGAAATTATATTCGCCTTGTAACCTTGTTATTTCAGTAGTTCCTTTGTAACCCTTGAGAATCCTTGTATTACTTTTGAAGGTATGCTTTGTTATATCTGATATGAAACCATTTGCGTGACATCTTTACCCTTGACGGGTTGGGGTGTTACACACAATGTACCATACCGACGACTTGGCGTCGGTATATTATTGTCGAGTAACAAAACGTTTGACTAGAAAATCATGTGGGTCCCACGTTGTCGCTGGCGTTGTTTGTCGGTATCGTCTGTCCCGACGAGGCTTTCTCGACAAGCTCGTGCCAACGACATGACGTCGACACCTAATGAAACCGACGTCATGACGTCGGCACAATGCAAAAACTGTCGCCGGCGCTGGTCCTGTTTGTACTAGTGCTTCCCTTTTTCATAGATACACTTTCGAATAGATTGATTACATTGAGTAATGTTTCATGATCATCAGTGTGTACCTTGAGTAATGTTTCATAATCATCAGTGTGCTGGCAAGTCACAAAAAGGATTCTAACATCCTCTAATGTGCATGATCTCTTGCACTGAGGGCACTGGTAACAATTGAAATAAAAGTTTATAATGAGGATATGATACAAAATCAAAACTCAAAATCAAACATTTGTTCATCTGGTATAAAAGCTATAGCTGATCGATAGTGGACAAACCTTCTATTGATTTATGATTGAATGGTCAAAAGAACATAATTTCTCATTAACCCTTTGGGAATTATATATAGGATACAAGCAATAATTTAGGAGAGAGTTAAGCTACTGTTAGAGTGATGGGTATCCACAAGCCATGGCCGAAAAGTGCATGCCACGTCAGCAAAAATCTCTATGGCACCAGAAATACCATGGCACCATATTCTGGCCTTACCCACGGCACCAGAAAATGTGGTGCCGTCGTCTATTTTTTATTTTTATTTTTTTTATATATTTTTTTATTTACATAAAATCAATCATACACAATATTAACTAAAATAAACTTCATTAATTAAAAAAAAAACACACATTAAAAAAATTACGATTAATACAACCTACGATACGGTAAACAAAATGAAACTACAAATTAATGGAAGGAATCATCTGAGACCCAACCGTCTTCACTCGAAGAGGAATCATCTGAGACCCAAACGTCAAACCAGTTGTTCCTCAGATGTTCTTCATCCCTGGCTTGCTGCTCCAAACGAGCAGCTTCCTCTTCTAGTTCACGTTGTTCATCTTCACTCGTATTTGGATTCTCGGATATTTGAGTGAAACACTCCTCCAAAAAAGACTCCTCTTCTTGGCTCCAAAATCTACTCATTTTGTTTGGAAAAATATATTGGAAGTGTGTGTGAAGTATGAAATAATAAGGGGTATTTATAAGATTTTTTAAGGGGTATTTTTTGTGTGTGTGTGCGCGTGTGTGTGTGTGTGTGTGTGTGTGTGTGTGTTTAATGCATCCAAACAGTTAGTTCCCTTCTCCATCCAAACGTTCGAATTCTTCACAAAAAAAAAAAAAACCACGGCGTGGCTGGCCACCATGGCGTCACCCTCGGTACCGTGCGCCGTCGGAAGAGGTGGGCTGGTGGCCATGGCGCAACTTAGCAGCCAAGGGTACCGATTACTCTTACAACAATTGAGGAGAAACAATTGACCTATTAATGAGGGAGATATCTACCTAATATAAAAATATGTAAAATAAATACAATAATATAAGATAATAATTATTTATTGTTAACACGCCCCCGCAAGATGGAGGATCCGTTGGAGACTCCAATCTTGGATCGAATGTATGTGAAAGGTGACCGTGGTAGTGGCTTGGTGAGGGCATCCGCAAGTTGATCTTTGGAGCTAATGTGCAATGCATTGACCTGTTGTCTAACAAAATGGTAGTCCAAGGCAGCATGTTTCATCCTAGAATGATATACCGGATTGGCGCACAAGTATGTCGCACCTGTGTTGTCGCAGAATAGTTGTGGAGTGCTTGACTGCTGGATGCCGAGCTCTTGAAGAAGTTTTTGTACCCAAGCAACTTCCGCAGCCGCGTTTGCAGCCGCTTTGTATTCAGCCTCGGTTGAGGAACGTGAGACCGTCTTTTGGCGAGAGGAGCGCCAAGAGATTATGTTGGAGCCGAGGTATAGAATGTACGCCGTGGTAGACCGCCCCCCATCATTGATTCCTCCCCAATCCGAGTCAGAAAAGGCACGGAGTGTGAGAGGAGAGTCACGATGCAAATATAACCCGTAGTGTACCGTCTCTTTCAAATATCGTAGAACCCGTTTAAGAGCTTGCCAATGAGATTGTCTAGGTGAGTGAAAAAATTGTGAAAGTTTGTTGACCACAAAGGAGATGTCCGGACGGGTAAAGGCTAGGTACTGAAGGGAGTCAACGAGTTTGCGATATTGGGTGGGATCAACGGGAGGAGTGGAGTCCACTAGAGTAAGAGGTTCGGATACGCTCATGGGAGTACGGACATCTTTTGCGCCATCCATTTTTTGGGTGGTGAGAATGTCTTGAATGTGGCGATGTTGTGATAGAAAGAGACCTTGAGGTGTGGGAATAGCCTCAATGCCTAAGAAGTGGTGAAGAGGACCAAGGTCCTTGATGGAGAATTTTCGGCCAAGAGAGGTAATGAAGGTTTCCAGCAGATTATTGTCACTACCGGTAATGATGATATCATCTACATAGACGAGTAGATAACAGGTGACACCATGGCGTTGATAGACAAAAAGGGATGGATCGGACAAGGATTTTCGAAAGCCGAAGTGCAGCAAGAATGAGGTGAGTTCGTTGTACCATGCCCGTGGGGCTTGTTTAAGGCCATAGAGAGATTTTCGGAGTTTACAAATGTTGTTTGGAAACTCCGAATGAGCAAAGCCCGGAGGTTGGACCATAAAGACTTCCTCAGATAAGGTACCGTGAAGAAAAGCGTTATTAACATCTAGTTGTCGTAGAGGCTAGCGTTTAGAAAGAGCAATGGATAATACTGTTCGTATGGTGACCGGTTTCATTACGGGACTAAATGTGTCAAAGTAGTCCTTGCCAAATTGTTGATGGAAGCCCTTTGCCACGAGACGAGCTTTGTATTTGTCGATGGTGATATCGGCCTTTCGCTTGATGCGAAAGATCCATTTGCAGCCAATGACATGTTGGTTACTACGCGGTACAAGCTCCCATGTGTGATTTTGAATGAGAGCATTGAAATCAAGATCCATGGCGTTTTGCCAGTTGGGATCTTTCATAGCTTGAATGTGAGTTGAGGGATCAAGAGTTTGAGGTAATGGATGTAATGTGGTGGTGTTTATAAAGTTGGAGTTGAAGTATTTGTTGTTGGGTTTGGGCTGCCGTTTGACAGGAGAAGGTGAGGTGTGGATTGTTTCGGTAGTTTGTGGATAAGTGGGGGAGGGTGGTTCAGAGGATGGTGAGGGAGGTGGAGATGGAGGAGTGCGGCTGGTCAGTAATGGGAGGAGGCGAAAAGGATGATGTGGGTGATGGTGCGGTGTTAGAATGCGAGTGGTGAGGTGAGGTGGGTGAGGCTGTAGGTGGGCTAGTAAGATGGCTGGAGGATATAGAAGGTGTAGTGCAGTTGGGTTGAGTCGGTGGGTAGGAAGTAGTAGTGGAAGAGACAGAAGGTGGGTGGGGAGTGGAAGGAGGTAGGTTATTTGGTGTGGAATGTGTAGGTGGTTCCGATGAGCGGGTATAGGAAGGAATGGGAAAAGAATATTGTTGAACAGGATTTGAGTGTGGGTGCTCAGTGGGATGGGCAGTAATAATGTGTGGGATGAATTCAACATGCCTCAAATGATATAACTTGGAAGACGTTGGGTCGAAACATTTAAATGACGATCTTGAGGTTGAGTACCCTAGAAAAATGCACGAGTGAGAGCGATGTTATAGCTTTGAGGTGGTATATGGACGCAACCACGGGTAGCAGAGACACCCAAAGGGTTTGAGTTTCGTGTGGTCAGGTGGTTTACCGAACAATATGTCACAAGGTGTTTGATGTAACACCCCCGTTTTTGATATTCGCAGCGGAAATATAAGTTGGGGTATTACTTCAAGTATCACAGTCATGGATATAGAAAACGACTCGAAAAGAGACGTTTTGAATAAAGTTGTTATCATTCTTTTATTTAAATCAGAGTTTACATATAGAGGTCCCAGCGGGAAGTTTCGAAATACGTTATAAATGTTACATTATTGGTTGAATGATAACAAAATGGACACTCTTATTATAAAAAGCAAAGTCCACAGCCATTCCGTGCCAAATCGTACTTCTAGTTACCTGAGATAAAACATGCTAAAAAGTCAACACAAAGGTTGAGTGAATCCATAGCGTTTAAAGTTATAATCGGTTAAACATAAGCTAAGTAAAAAGTATATTTGTAATATTTCAATTTAATATATTGCTTTAAGTCTCATGAACTCAAACGTTAACGGTGTTTGTGTGCTATCACCAACATAATTAAATGTAGTAATAATACCCCCGGGTGGGAGCTTACCAACTACCTACAGTGGTTCTCAAATAAAGTGCATTTGGCTATCAATCCGGTTAGCACAGGGGCTATCCATCCGGCTAACACAAATGGGCTGTCAACCACCAATAGATCTATTCACAATATTCGCGTTCACTAGCAAGTGACTAAGGGTTCATGATATGAGGGTCTTTTAAAGGTAATAGTGTGTCTTAGGCAATATAAATCAGAAAAGCATAGAAAAATACTTATGTTCAGGTTTGTAGCATGTATCTCCCCACAAGTTTGAAAAACATATGAAGAAAAGTGGGACTATGAACTCACCTTGATAGTCTGAATGGTAAATGAAATTAACTAAAGTTGATAAACGTCTCCGGCACGCAACCTGGGTTGGTATGTCATAATTTAGTAATCGTTCTTGAATATAATTAAGTTTAATTATTCGTTCTGTAACGTTTTTGGTAATCGTTTAAATGTTAAATTTTGAGACAACATGAAGTCCCTCCAAAAGTTATAAGATTTATCTTATTCCTTATTTTTGTGTTTTCTTTCCGTTCGTTCGTTAAATAGATACTTCGTTTGTTCGTTATCGAAGAAAACGTATTTCTTTTAATAATCAAATAATAATAATAATAATAATAATAATAATATTACTAATAATAATAATAAGAATAATAATAATTATTATTATTATTATAATACTAATTATTATATAATATGTTTCACTTTATCCCTTAAGGTTTTATATATTGATAATTTTTACCCTTTAACTTTCATAAAATGACAAGTTTTACCCCTCAACTTTTACATAATTACAATTTTTACCCTTCAACTTTGGTCAAATGACAATTTTTACCCCTATAGTTTCAAAAGTGACACTTTCTATCCCTGAGGTTTAAGTCGACTGCATACCAAGTCCTTTTTATACTTTTAGTTAGAGTTTTGACAAAAAATACCCTTGAGACTCCCGTCGCGTTACACACGACGTCCTTATTTTATAAAAACGCGTTATTTCTTACGAAATATGGAAAAAAATTTTACGACTCTTTTGTACACTCATTTATCAGTTTATAACCTTAGTTTTTACAAAGTTCCAGCTCGTGATTCGAGCTCACGAGCTCAAAATTAATTTTTCAAGGGTGCGTTTGTTCGTTAAATCTGGGCAGAAAACACGCAAGAAAAGATGCCAATATCTTGGCAAATACTTAACCGTTTTACTTCGTTCTTTTTCCTATAGTTAGATAGCTAAGTGAAATTTGTTTTACAAAAATCTGGAATTTTAGGTGGTCGTTTGATGGGTGTAACAAGGGTTCAAAGTTGGGCGTTTGATGGGCGTAACAGGGTGTGAACCTCTCAGTGAACATACTCAGGGAGTTCAACTCAGGCTGAAGGATCTCATCAGGGAGTTGTTTCATCCGAGAGTTCATGTCTTCAGGGAGTGAACCTCTCAGTGAACATACTCAGGAGAAACCCTCAGGGACTGAATCATAACTAACTTGTAACGGCTTTGACCTATTCAAGTGGCAGTTAAAACTGCTTTAATGACCACGTTTAATTGGTCATGTAACCACTAATTCCTATTATTATGGAGGCTAATTATGTGGTGATTAATGAGCTGTTAATCACTCATAATTCCATTGACTAGGGTTGAGTGATCTTACCTATAAATACGAGATCAAACACAACTGCATGAGATAGACAACAAAAAACATATAACACTAAAACGTGAAGGGTTATTGATTTGTGCCTAATTCAATAACAAATATTTGGTCTTATCCCAAGTAGATATTCGTGATACCCAGGCATTAGGGTCGAATAGTTTACTTTGGAAAGTGATAACACGATTCCAAGTGATATCCGGTAACCATTGATTGGTACGTAGTTAGGACATTGATTATCTTCACCCTGTTCTGGGCTCATAACCACCAACAATCAAAGTAAACTATTTTGTGATAATCAATGGCTGCTGCTGCTATGAAACACATGGCTTCAAACTTTGCCAAGCTTGATAAGTTTGAAGGGGTGGACTTCAGAAGATGGCAGAAGAAGATGCACTTCTTGCTTTCTAGCATGAGTGTGGTGTATGTTCTGAGTACACCCATTCCTGATGATGGGGATGATGCTACTGTGGAGCAGATGAGGAAAAGGAGCAAATGGGAGAATGATGATTATATTTGAAGAGGTTTAATCCTCAATGGTATGTCTGATTCCCTCTTTGACATTTATCAGAATGTTGAATCTTCCAAAGAACTATGGGATTCCTTGGATGCCAAATATATGGATGAGGATGCTTCAAGTAAGAAGTTCCTTGTGAGTAATTTCACAAATTACAAAATGACTGATTCAAGACCGGTTATGGAACAATACAATGAACTTCTTGGTATACTTGGAAGGTTTACACAACACAAAATGAACATGGATGAGGCTATTTCAGTCTCTTGAATCATTGACAAACTACCTCCTTCTTGGAAAGATTTCAAGCATACCTTGAAACACAAGAAGGAAGAACTGACTCTTTTTCAGTTGGGCAGTCATCTGCATATTGAGGAATCCCTCAGGGCGTAGGATAATGACAAGCCAAAGAGTAGCAATGCTACTGGTGCATCTGTTGTCAATATGGTGGAACATAACAATTCCATCAGGTACAATGACAACAAGGGCAAACGTAAACATCATGATAACACAAGGGCTGACCCTAACAAGAAGGCAACACCTACTTGTTGGAAATGTGGCAAATCTGGTCACATTAAAAGGGATTGCAAAGGTGTTAAAGTTGGTGGTAAAGCCAATGGTTCAGGCACTAGTGGTTCAGGGAGTGGAGGTTCTGCTAACTCACTGAAAGGTCAGAATATGTTTGATAAATCTTTTCAGGTTTATTATGTCACATATGTATCTGAATCTAACTATGTGCAGGATGATGATGTTGCGTGGTGGGTTGACTCTAGAGCAACTGTTCATGTGTGCAAAGATAGAAGATGGTTCAAGACTTATGAGTCACTGAATGATGGTTCTATTCTTCACATGGGAAATGAGTCAACAGCCCTGGTGCATGGTCGTGGTTGTGTAGATCTTAGTTTTAGTTCTGGAAAGATTGTAACCTTGTTTAATGTTATTCATGTTCCTGATATAAGGAAGAACTTGGTTTCAAGTAGTGTTTTGAATAATCATGGATATAAACAAGTTATTGAATCTGATAAGTTTGTTTTATCTAAACATGGTGTGTTTATTGGTTTTGGTTATTTGTGTAATCAAATGTTCAGGCTTAATATTGCCACTGATATTGTTAATTCAGCCTTTATGTCAACCTCTAAACTGAACGACTCTACCCTTTGGCATGCTAGACTTGGCCATGTACACTATAAAAGGATGCAAGATATGTCTAAGGATGGGTTAATCCCAGCATTTGACATGGACACTGAAAAGTGTAAAACTTGCATGTTGACCAAAATAACAAAGAAACCTTTTCAGGGTGTAAAACGTGAGACTGAGCTCTTGGAGCTAATACACAGTGACCTGTGTGACTTGCATGCCACTCCCTCTTTGGGAAACAAAAGGTACTTTGTGACATTTATTGATGATGCTTCTAGGTTTTGTTATGTCTATCTGTTACATACTAAGGATGAAGCATTAGATAAATTCAAAGTATTTAAAAATGAAGTTGAGTTGCAACTTGGGTCCCTGATCAAAAGATTCAGGACTGATAGGGGAGGTGAATACATGGACACTTTGTATTTTCAGTCTGTTGGTATAATCCATGAAACGACTGCTCCTTATACTCCTCAACAAAATGGTATCTCTGATAGGAAAAATAGGGTACTGAAGGAGATGGTTAATTCTATGTTGTCCTATTCTGGGCTGAGTCAAGGGTTCTGGGGTGAAGCTATGTTAACAGCTTGCTATTTATTAAATAGGGTTCCTAATAAAAGGAACAAGGTTACCCCTTATGAACTTTGGACTAAAAAGAAACCCAACCTGAATTATCTCAGGGTTTAGGGTTGTAGGGCAGTTGTAAGACTCCCTGTTCCAAAATTAAAAACTTTGGGTGAAAGAGGCATTGAATGCATCTTTGTTGGATATGCTGCGCATTCCAAGGCATATAGGTTCTATGTTTTTGAATCTAATGAATCTGTTTCAATTAACTCAATAATTGAATCAAGGGATGCTATCTTTAATGAGAATAGATTCTCATCAGTCCCTAGACCAAGTCAGAGGATTCCTAATGGAACTAATGATGTTGGTGTATCAAAAATCTCTGATGAGGTTGTGGTTCAACAACCTGAACCTGAGCTCAGAAGGAGCACAAGGGTCAGGACTCCAAAATCATTTGGACCTGGTTTTCAATTATACTTAATTGAAGGAACAAGGGATGAGGTCACTGACCAAAACTCTTATTGCTTTAATGTTGAGGATGATCCCAAAACATTTGATGAAGCAATGAAGTCCCAGGATGTTGCTTTCTGGAAAGAAGCAATAAATGATGAAATAGACTCCATCATGGGCAACAACACTTGGGTGTTGGCTGATCTACCACCTGGTTGCAAACCTTTGGGTTGCAAATGGATTTTCAAAAGGAAAATGAAGGTAGATGGAACTATTGAAAAGTTCAAGGCTAGACTAGTCATTCAGGGCTTTAAACAAAAGTCAGGGATTGACTATTTTGATACTTATGCCCATGTGGCTCGTATCAGTACCATAAGATTGTTGTTTGCTTTGGCATCAATTCACAATCTGATTATTCATCAGATGGATGTGAAGACAGCTTTCTTGAATGGTGAATTGGATGAGGAGGTTTACATGAACCAACCTCAGGGCTTCATCATGCCTGGCAATGAAAACAAGCTGTGCAAACTGATTAAGTCCTTATATGGACTAAAGCAGGCACCTAAGCAATGGCATCAAAAATTTGATGAAGTGGTTTTGTCTAGTGGTTATTCACTTAACCAGTCTGACAAATGTGTATATAGCAAATTTGATGAATCTGGTAAAGGAGTCATCATTTGCCTATATGTTGATGACATGTTGATTTTTGGCACTGACCAAAATCAAGTTGACCTAACAAAGGAATTTTTGTCATCAAGGTTCTCCATGAAGGATATGGGGGTGGCTGATGTTATCCTTGGTATAAGGATTAAACATGAAAGTAACAAAATTTCTATCTCTCAGTCTCATTACATTGAGAAGGTGTTGAGGAAATTTAATTACTTTGATTGTACTCCTGTGAGTACTCCTATGGATACAAGTGAGAAGCTCATGCCTAATACTGGTAAAGCTGTATCTCAACTTGAGTATTCTAGGGTGATTGGCTGCTTAATGTATGCCATGACTTGTACAAGACCTGATATTGCATTTGCTGTGGGTAAACTGAGTAGGTATACTAGTAATCCTAGTGCTCATCATTGGCAAGCAATTCAGAGGGTACTGAAGTATTTGAAAAGAACTATGGACTATAGTCTCTCATATACTGGTTATCCTTCAGTATTAGAAGGATACACTGATGCAAGTTGGATCAGTAACACTGAAGACAATTCGTCTACCAGTGGCTGGGTATTCCTACTTGGTGGAGGTGCAATTTCTTGGGCATCCAAGAAGCAAACTTGCATCACCAGTTCAACAATGAAATATGAATTTGTGGCCTTAGCAGCTGCTGGTAAAGAAGTTGAATGGTTGAAAAACTTGCTTCTTGAGATTGCATTGTGGCCTAAACCTATAGCACCTATTTCTATCCGTTGTGATAGTGCTGCTACATTGGCAAAGGCTTATAGCCAAATGTACAATGGAAAGTCTAGACACTTAGGTGTCAGGCATAGCATGATTCGTGAGTTTATCATGAATGGGGTGGTATCTATCGAGTTTGTTAGATCTCAACATAACTTAGCTGATCACTTGACGAAGGGTTTGGCTAGAGACTTGGTTTTAAAGTCTACAAAAGGGATGGGTTTAAGTCCAACTTAGTCACTGAATGCTAAGACACCCAACTCCCTTCTGAGGAAACTTGGGAGCTGAGTTCAATGTGGAAAGTTGAACATTCAGTAGATTGGAGCACATGTTTACGATCATCCCAAGGTTGTGCTCAGAACCTGCTGGAAAGGAGGATGAAGTCTTTACTTCTTAATGGTTAATTTCATTGGAAAAGTGTTTGGCAGGAGCATGAATAAAGAGGAACCACCTATGTAAATGTTGAAGTTTTGCCACTTCAGGAAGCTTTGGACTTTTACCTTTTACAACATTTATGAATTGGATATGGACACATGGCTTGTAAAGTGTCAGAAGCGTTTAAGTGTTTGAAAACTTGTGTGTATTTTATCTTCAGGTATTCAATTGGGTTGAAGGGTTCAATTCTTAGAACACCCTGATTCTCGAATATTTGAACGTGTAATGTACTAAGATGGAAATTCAATCCTCAGGATATTTTCGTTTATGCACTTGTTTTGTTTAATGTTTAATTTTCATGCAAAGGAAGTGAACTAAATTTGGGAAGGATTGTTGGAAAATTTAGTGCGCTTGAGGGATCAGTTCACACCTGGTAATGGGTCAGGAGGTACGGAGTGTACGCCCATAAGGTCCCTGAACACCCTGACTCTGATAGTGGTTAAGTATGGTTTAGACTGATGAAGTTCAGTGAGTGCACTCGTCAGTGAGTGACATTCTGGACTGAACGGTATTCATCATCTGATGAGTTCAGCTCAGGCTGAAGGATCTCATCAGGGAGTTGTCTCATCAAAGAGTTCATGTCTTCAGGGAGTGAACCTCTCAGTGAACATACTCAGGGAGTTCAGCTCAGGCTGAAGGATCTCATCAGGGAGTTGTCTCATCAGAGAGTTCATGTCTTCAGGGAGTGAACCTCTTAGTGAACATACTCAGGGAGCAACCCTCAGGGACTGAATCATAACTAACTTGTAATGGCTTTGACCTATTCAAGTGGCAGTTAAAACTGCTTTAATGACCATGTTTAATTGGTCATGTAACCACTAATTCCTATTATTATGGAGGCTAATTATGTGGTGATTAATGGGCCTTAATCACTCATAATTCCATTGACTAGGGTTGAGTGATCTTACCTATAAATACGAGATCAAACACAACTGCATGAGATAGACAACAGAAAACATATAACACTTATACGTGAAGGGTTATTGATTTGTGCCTAATTCAATAACAAACATTTGGTCTTATCCCAAGTAGATATTCGTGATACCTAGGCATTAGGGTCGAATAGTTTACTTTGGAAAGTGATAACACGATTCCAAGTGATATCCGGTAACCATTGATTGGTACGTAGTTAGGTCATTGATTATCTTCACCCTGTTCTGGGCTCATAACCACCTACAATCGGTTGATAGAGAGAAGGCCAAGTAGGGGGTGGCGTATGGTGAAGGTGGTGATGAAGTGATGATGTGTTAAATCTTTTTCCATACAAGTATTAAGTTTCTAGAGGAAGGGGGATGTGGAAGGCTAGGGTTCTTACATTTGGACTCTTAAGGTTTAAGTAAAGCTAGGGTTTGGTTTATGTTTAGTTGGATTCGAACTAGGTCAAAGGAATTGGATGAGTTTGGTTCGAATTAGGCTTAAGGGAATTGTACATTGAGCTTAGGTGTGTGGTACTCTAGGGTTAGGGTTCTAGTTAGGGTTTCTAGGGTTTAGGTATTACTTAAAAATAATTTTTAGGGTTTTCTAAATAAATTTTATGTATATCGAATTAGAGAAAATTAGGGGAAATTAATTTGGTGCATTGGAAAGTTGTACTTTAGGCTTAGGGATGTTGTACTAGGGTTTAGAAAATAAAAATATAATTTTAATATTTCCTTAATTTATATAATTTTTATTAAAGTTTTAAAGTAATTAAATGGGTTTTTAAGTTTTTGTACATTAGAGGGTTGTACAATAGGTTTAAGGGTTTGTACAATTATTTTATAAGTCTAATAAATTCATCTTAAAAATTAATGTATGAAATTATTACAAAGTATACCTTTAAAGTAATTATTCTTGAAAGTTTATATAGTGTTTTTATATTAATAATTAGTTTTTTTTATGCATAAAAGACTTGTACTCTAGGTTTGAAGACAGGTACCTGTATTTAGTATGTTAAGAAAATTAATTTTTAAAGTTATTACAGAGAATACTTGAACAATGGGTTTTAAAATGAGCACACTGAGGTTTATAATGATATTTATATTGATATTATAATCTTATGTTTTAATGACTTGTACATTGTATTGAAAAACTTGTACATTGATATTTTGCAAAAATTTTATGTAGATAAATTAGGGTTTGTGATGTTTTATGCATGAAATCATAGTTTTCATGAAATTAGGGTTTTATCGGGAGTTAAAGTGGATTTAGGGTTTCTGTGTTTTAGTGACTTGTACATTACTTAAATAAATCGTATTTTAGTATTTCAAGGGTTTTGTTATTCTCACATGTTGTTATGGTAGTTTGGGGTTTCATAAAAACTCTTATCAAATAGAAAACACCTAGTTTTAAACGTACGTTAGCGAAATAACGTAAAGTGGTAAATGGGACCTCCTAAAGTTTTAGGTCAAAGATGTTTAGATAGTTAAATACTAAATCAGTTAAGGTTGGGTTGCGAGCACGTTTATTGAGGATGTGATCTACGTCACATAAGATAATAGTTTTAACCAAGTAATATGATTAAATAATTAAAAAAAAAAAATCTACGTGGAAAAAGGACAAGTACAGTTTATTGTAAAGTTATATTTTTACCAGTGGTTACAGTTGATTGTTAAGTATAGGAGTAGGTAGGCGATTTATGAGGTAGGTAGCAGTTTGGAAAGCATGTGACCAAAATTTCTGAGGAAGGTTGGCATAATGAAGAAGAGCAAGGCCTGTTTCAACAACATGGCGGTGACGTCTTTCGGCCACGCCATTTTGTTCGGGTGTATGGGGTGGGGTGGTGTAATGAGAGATGCCATTAGAGGTGAGGTAGGGTTTGAGGGCGATGTATTCACCGCCATTGTCGGTGAATAGAGACACGAGAGGGGTCTTGAAAAAACGCTCAACAAGTGATTTGAATTGAGGGAAAAGGGTGGACACATCGGATTTGCGCTTCATGGGATATAACCAAACATACTTGGAGAAAAAATCAACAAATATGACATAGTATTTGAACCCGTCAATGGATGTTTGTGCCGTCCCAAACATCCGAATAGATAAGTTCCAAAGGTTTGTGCACAACAAATGAATTTTGACCAAAAGGAATTTTGTGACTTTTATTCAAGGAACAAGATTTACAATGAAACGACTCAGGTGACACTTTATTACATTGTAGTCCTAATTAAAGACTTAAAACACTTGGTACGAAGGATGCCCAAGTGTGGTGCCACGCGAGTAGTGATCTTGTTCCGGTTGCATTAACTTGAGGAGATGAAGGAAATGGTCCGTAGTAAACATCATTGACGTTCACTCCCCGCATGAGATGCGCCCCCGTGCGTATGTCCTTAACCATAAAATAAGAAGGAAAAAATTCAACAGACACACGGTTAGTACGGCAAATTTTGGCAACGGAAATTAGATAATTACGTAAATGTGGGACAACGAGAACATTATCTAACAAGAGTGGTCGGGAGTTGGTGTGTATTTGAGTTTGACCAATATGTGTAATGGGAAGAGATTTACCATCACCTAAGACAATTTCATCCGGACCTCCGTATTCGGAAAGAACGGGTAGCGAGTGCTGATTTGGGGCGGTATGACCAGAAGCTCCTGTGTCCCACATCCATGCTGGTGTGGATCCTGAAGTTGGATAGGCTGAAGTAAAGTTGACTGAAGGCGCCGAGCATGTAGGACCGTTAGTTGGGTAGTTGTAGTCACGCAGGAAACGCCCAAGTTTGCGGCAGTCTCTTGTCTCATGACCCGGGATGTTGCAGAAGTGGCAGTAGGCATTTGTTTTGGTGGGACGGGTTTGATTTGGTGTAGTGGGTTTATCACGGGTATTCCAAGAGGGGCGTGACTGGTTGGGTTTTTGATAACGGGTTTCGGATTGCTGTTTTGGGTACGTGCGGGCAGGTTGGCGGTGGGTGTAGTTGACTGTGGTAATGAGTGGTTCGGTGGAGGTTTCTTTGATGGTGCGTTCGTGGTCGAGTAATTTGTCAAATAGTTGTGCAAATGAGATTGTGGTGTCCCGTGCTTTCAGGGACTGAACAAGACCGGTAAATTCATCTCCGAGTTGATTCATGGTGTGAATCACCAAGTCTTCTTCATCAATGGGGCTTTGGGTGAGTGCCAACTCGTCCGAAATTAACTTCATGTCGTGTAAGAAATGAGTGACAGACCGGTTACCTTTGGGATTTTTGGAGAGTTTGGATTTGAGGGAAATGATCCGTGAGCATGAGCCGCTGGCATAGCTGGCATTGAGAGTGTCCCACGCCTGTCGAACGGTGTCGGCTGCGGAGACGAGGGGTTGAATGGAATCCGAACAACTGCCAAGCAGTGCACTAATCACCATTTGGTCCTAGCGAAACCAGAGCATGTAATCTGGATTGGGTTTGATAACATCTCATGTGGATACGGTTTTGGCCGGGGGTTCCTCAGCGCCGGTGATGTGGTGGTCAAGTTCAAGACCGATGAGAGTGGAAAGGATTTGTTTGCGCTAAGAGGGGAAGTTGGTGGATGTGAGTTTGATGGGGAAATGGGTTGCAGCAGTGAGAGGAACAATCTGTTTGGGTGCCATGGTCAGGAATAATTGGCTGGTGTAGGATTGCAGAGGTGTTTTTAGGATCGAAAAAAAAAAGAAAGAATCAAGGGGTGTTTTTAGGCTCTTGATACCATATTGATTTATGATTGAATGGTCAAAAGAACATAATTTCTCATTAACCCTTTGGGAATTATATACAGGATACAAGCAATAATTTGGGAGAGAGTTAAGCTACTGTTACAACAATTGAGGAGAAACAATTGACCTTTTAATGAGGGAGATATCTACCTAATATAACAATATGTAAAATAAATACAATAATATAACATATTAATTATTTATTGTTAACACCTTCTTAGAACTTTGACTATGTTGAAGCCATTTGTTTATACAAGACAATCCATATACATGCCTGTTGACGTATGTGTCCGGACCGCCCAACTCGCCGGCAGTCCGGACGGTGTTATGTCGTCCGGCAAGTACCGAGAGACCCAAAGGTCATCCGGTCAGTACAACTGTAGATAGCAGTCCAAGTGGCATTATCTTCTTTGACAGATGGCAGCAGCAGGCAGCGCCGCCACCACCCCAGGATTTACGGGATTATGTCTGGGACATGTTCCCGGGAAATCCGGCGCCGCTGTTTCAGGTACCAAAGCTGGGTACTATAAATACCCAGCTTGCTTATTACTCACAGAGGTATTATTGATATTCACTTTAGTACTATTACTTAGAGCCTTTCG
Organism: Artemisia tridentata subsp. tridentata; assembly: GCA_021014915.2. Classification (NCBI taxonomy): domain Eukaryota; kingdom Viridiplantae; phylum Streptophyta; class Magnoliopsida; order Asterales; family Asteraceae; genus Artemisia; species Artemisia tridentata. The sequence continues at coordinate 333,985,153 of CP139506.1, forward strand.
GATTATACAATACTCACTCTCACGCCGGAGGTGGGTCCTGGGATAACACCCGGGGCGAGCCTAACGCGTGTCGTTGTGTGCAGATAGACGAAGGATCTCACAAGGCCGAAGGAATTCACGTGCCCACCTTTCGGAAGGGTCTCATTTAATCCATCCAAAAGGCTCCCTTCATTTGTCCGGAGTGATTACAGAAAATTACTTCAACAAATTGGCGCCAGTTGTGGGACCAACTACTCGATCTACCTAAGGTCCAGAATGGTTGACTCTACGTCGCAAAAAAGGAAAACGTCAAACACCGTGGAGGGATGGATGAACACACCGATCAGTTTCCCACCTATTCTTCCGGGAGACGTGTCGGACGAACCTTTAATAATTGAGGCCGAAGTGGAAGGCTATACAATACGAAGGGTCTATGTGGACCAATGCGCTTCGGTAGAAGTGATGTATGAACACTGCTTCGAGCACTTATGCGCTTCCATCAAGGCAAGACTAAGGGAAACCAACACCCCGTTGATAGGATTCGCGGGGGAGTCCATAAAACCACTAGGGAAGATTGAATTGGAAGTCTATTTTGGGAACCAAGGTTTATTTCACAAGACTATGATGAAGTTCGCCGTGATAAGATCCCCTTCCCCGTACAACATCATTTTAGGATGCTCGGGTCTAAAGAAGCTGCGAGCCATCCCCTCAACCATCCACTCAATGATGAAATTCCCCACTCCAAAAGGTATAGCGACCTTGATCACCCGGTATATGATTGTTTCGGAATGCCGCAAGCTAGAGGAAAAGCAGATGATAGAAAAAGAAGCGAGAAATGAGCCTCAGAAAGCCGGGGTGAAAGAGGTAGACGCTGGGAAAACGAAAGAAATAATGGTGCATCCGGCCTATCCGGACCAACTGGTGACCATCGGAGGAAATTTCTCCTCGGAATGCTGAAGGCAGCTGATCATGCTGCTCAAGAATAATCAGGATGTATTCGCATGGGAACCTACGGATATGACAAGAGTGCCCCGTCGAATCACAGAACACACGTTGAATGTAAACGTCCAAGATCGTCCGGTGGCACAGAAGAAAAGAACCTACTCAGCCGAAAAGAATCAAGCCATAGCCAAAGAAGTGGAAGAATGGGTAAAGGCCGAAATAGTTCGGCCAGTACAATACCCCACATGGATTTCGAATCCTGTTTTAGTAAAAAAATCTGACGGTAGTTGGAGAATGTGTATTGACTTTAAAAACCTCAACTCATCTTGCCGAAAGGACTATTACCCCCTACCCGACATCGATTGGAAAATAGAATCGGTCATGGGATTCCGATACAAGTGTTTCTTAGATGCCTATAAAGGGTACCATCAAGTACAAATGGCGAAAGAGGATGAGGAGAAAACGGCTTTCTACACCGAACATGGGACGTACTGCTACACTAAAATGCCGTTTGGTTTGAAGAACGCTGGAGCCACATATCAATGTCTAGTGGACTCGGCCTTCCGGTCACAGATAGGAAGAAACCTTGAAGCATATGTGGACGATATGGTGATAAAAAGTAAGACCGAAAAGGAATTGTTAGCCGATATAGCAGAGACGTTCGACAACCTTCGAAGGATTAACATGAAGTTAAACCCAAAGAAATGCTCTTTTGGTGTAGAAGAAGGGAAATTCCTGGGGCACATGGTAACATCCGAAGGGATCAGGGCAAATCCGAAGAAAACAAGAGCTATTGCGGACATGCAGTCCCCAAAATCCCTCAAGGAGATGCAAAGCTTGAGTGGAAAGCTAGCAGCTTTAAATCGTTTCCTCTCCAAATTGGCAGAGAGAGCACTTCCGTTCTTTGACACGTTAAAAAACTTCACGAAAGAAAATCAGGACGAATACCGATGGATGGAACAAGCCGAAGCGGCTTTTCAAGAAATGAGAAAGATGATCCTCGAGCTCCCCTACCTGGCAACCCCAAAACCCAAAGAAGACTTATACGCATACCTCTCGGCGTCTAAAGGGGCAATGAGTGGGGTGCTTCTGGTGGAAAGGGAGGGAAGGCAGGTCCTGATACATTACGTCAGCCGAACACTGTAAGAGGCTAAGCAGAACTATGCTCCGGTCAAGAAGCTGGCTTTAGCTCTACTACACCTATCAAGGAGACTTCAGAGGTATTTCGAGGCTCATCCAATAAAGGTCATCACCGATCAGCCCATCAAGCAAATACTGAACAAGGCGGAAGCCTACGGGAGAATGGCCAAATACACCGTGGAATTAGGGGCTTACAACATCACCTATGTGCCCCAAAATGCAGTCAAAGGACAGGTCCTTGCGGATTTCATAACGGAAATCCCCTTGGTCAAGCCAGATCTGTCCGAAAAAGAGGAGGGCAAGGAGATATGTAACATCTCCGATCAAGAGCAATGGGTACTGTATACCGATGGAGCTTCCAGCAAGGTGGGTGCCGGAGCAAGTTTGGTACTAATTAGTCCGGATCAAATCGAATACACTTACGCCATCCGGTTCAATTTTAAAAGCACCAACAACGAAGCAGAATACGAAGCCTTGCTAGCAGGATTGAGAGTCGCTCGAAAGATGGAGATTCAGGCACTAGAGGTCAGAGTAGACTCCAATTTGGTGGCGAGCCAGATCAATGGAGAATTCGTAGCATCCAAGGATAGTATGATAAAATACCTAGCCAAAGCCAAGGAGTATATCGCATACTTTGATCAGTTTAAAATCCGGAACATCCCAAGGACGCAGAACCAGAAAGCCGACGTAATTAGTAAGCTAGCGTCCATGGCCTTCGACCACCTGACAAAAGAAACCTTAGTGGAAGTATTGGAAAAACCATTGACGGAGGAGGAGATAGTCAATGCCATCGTAGAAGAAGAAGAAGAAAACTGGATGACCCCGATCATCCGATGTAAACAAGAAGGCATCTGGCCAGAAGATCAGAACGAGGCTAGAATTCTCCGGATAAAGTTCAATCAATATGCTATGATAGACGGCGTGCTTTTCAAAAAGTCTTATTTGGGTCCAATGCTAAGGTGTGTCAGGCCGCTACAAGCCAATTACATCATCAGGGAAGTGCATGAAGGAGCATGCGGTATGCACTCAGGCCCGCAATCCGTTGTAGCAAAACTAATGCGGCAGGGATACTATTGGCCGACCATGCACCGAGACGCCAGGGAGGTAATTCAGAAATGTGATTCTTGTCAAATACACGCACCTGTTCAGAGGCTCCCAAAAACCGTGCTAACTTCAATCATGGCCCCATGGCCCTTCTACCAATGGGGCATGGACGTGTTGGGCCCTTTGCCTGAGGCTCCTGGGAAAATCAAATTTGTAATAGTAGCCATTGATTATTTCACCAAGTAGATGGAAGCTAAACCGCTGGTCCGCACGACCGGAAAAGAAGTCAAGAAGTTTGTCTGGGAGAATATAGTATGCAGGTTCGGATTGCCGAGGATAATTGTCACGGAAAACGCGAGCAACTTCATTCACGACCCTTTCAAGAGCTGGTGTGAACGCCTGAACATAACCCAGATAAACACGGCTGTGGCTCACGCTCAGGCCAACGGACTGGTAGAAAGGGCGAATAAAAGTCTCATGAAGGGGTTCAAATCAAGGCTCGGCAGGGAGAGAGCCGGCTGGGTTGATGAATTGCCGAACGTTTTATGGGCGCACCGTACGTCCTTGAAGATAAGCAACGGAGAAACACCGTTCAGCCTTACATACGGCAGCGAGGCAGTCATACCGGCAGAAATTGGAATGCCAACCTTTCGGACCATGGTGACCGCATAAAAGGAGAATAATGAGGGGATCGGTTTAAACCTCGACCTCCTACAAGAGCGGAGGGAGATGGCTGCAATACGGGAGGCAAAATACAAGAAGAAGGTGGAACAGTACTACAATCGAAGGGTTCGTGCCGAGTCATTCAAGGTAAGTTTTGTATAAGCCCCTTCCAAATAAAATGTCGTTACAAATACCCAGTTATTTCATTCTGATTATAACCTATATACTCTGACTAACGTAAGAAATGAAAATACCCTCACAATAAAAGGTAGGTGATTTTGTATACCGAAGGAATGAAGCAAGCAGGGTGGAAAATAAAGGAAAGCTAGGGCCTAATTGGGAAGGACCCTACCGGATCGTGGAGGCATACCAGACAGGATCGTATAAGTTGGAGACGATGGATGAGAAAGAAGTACCACGAACTTGGCATGCTTTCAATCTTATAAATTTTTTTTTGTAAATGTACTATCTAATGTAATATCCGAAAGGAATTTATTGACTTTTAATGACAAATGCAGTTGCCCCGCAGTTGAAGGGGAGTGATCTTTGCTACATATCAGACTCGTACCACTTGCTACTTTTTGGACATAAGTTGAAAATGACCCACCGCGAGTTTCACGCCCTCCGGAGATTGATGGTCAATGTTCAAAGATGGTTGATACCCAAAAAGGGGTTGCCATGGCAAAAAGGCCGAATAGCACCCAAAAAGGGGTGGCCGCATAATCATTTATCATTTTCCAAATATAAGTTAAAAGTGACCCCTCCGAGAGGTTCGTGCCCTCCGGAGATTGATGGTCAATGTTCAAATGTGGCAAAAAGGCCGAACGGCACCCAAAAAGGGGTGGCTGCGCAATCGTATATCATTATATGGACATAAGCTGAAAATGACCCCTCCGCGAGGTTCACGCCCTCCGGAGATTGATGGTCAATGTTCAAAGATGGTTGATACCCAAAAAGGGGTTGCCATGGCAAAAAGGCCGAACGGCACCCAAAAAAGGGTGACCGAATAATCACTTATAACCTTCCGAACAAAAGTTGAAAGTGATCCCTCCGAGAGGTTCGTGCCCTCCGGAGATTGATGATCAGTGTTCGGAACGGGGGCAGCTGTGCAACCATGACGAAAGATAAGCCCCCGAAGGGCGCAGGTAACATGTTATACGTTCATACATAAAAAAAAAAAGAAGGGAAAGACATCCTATGAGATAATGAAATAATTGACATAAATCCAACCGGCATAAGATACGCAAAAAAGCACGCAAAATAGCGCAGATCATTAATCATTACATTTACATAGATCGTATTAACTGTTCACAAACCTAACTGTAGGATCGAGTGCTTCTAGCTTGATAGAGCTTGGTTAAACGAGAATCTCTAGGAGTAAGACTTGCGTTTATGCGGAAACTAAACAACAAAAATGTAAAGAAGAAAATAACAGAAGACAATGATCCTCTATGGATCAGACTATGAACTAAGAAATTGTGTTATTGAATATTGTAATGTCGTACCTAACTCATAGACGGGATGTTTCTTTTATACTGATAAGAAAGAAACCCTAACCCTAACCCGTCATACAAGAAAACGTGTGAAGAGATAAACATGATCTCTTCTAAAAATAAATCTAACAAACTTTCTAAACATACGGGATAACAATTACTAAAACCCGCAGTAACAACTACTATCAGCAGAAACAAAAATAAACTATCGGCAGGAACCAACTGCAGCAGCAATGTATAACTATCAGCAGGAACCAGCTTCACTATCGGCAGTAATGAGAAATCCTTATTTCTCAGAGATCCTAACAATCCTCCCCTAATCTTGAAGTTGACTAGGTTAACTTGCAAGATTCCACTTGATAGAGCTTGAACTTCTCAGGCTTGAGGATTGCAATAGAGCAGCAGCAATAGTAAGTAACCAGCAGTAACACTTGGAACTTCCAGCAGCAACTTCGATAGTTCAGCAGCAATAGGAAATCATCTTCAAAAGAATAAACTGGTCACCATGTCATTCATTTGATCTGGACTGCTACTATGTCAATATGTACATCAAATCACTTTAAGTTTCATACTATTCTCATCACATCCAGGTGTGTTAACTCCTGTGAGAGGTGAATCATTGAAAATTAATGGATTTGATGTCTCTTTACCAATAGCCATCACTACTGGAGTAGCCAATGTTTAGGTTTGTAAGACCATGGTACATTGATAACCATCTGATTTTGAGTAAACCAGTAACTATAAACGGATTTGACTTGTCTTTACCTGTAGCCGTTTGCTCAGGACTAGCCAATTCTTGGTTTCAACTGAACCTTGGTGAATTGAATACCAAATATGGATACCAATTGTCTTTACCAAAAACCATACTTTTGTGGACTAGCCAATTCTTTGGATCCCATAAAGGGTTACATCCATGGTGAATTGAGAACCATTTCAACTCTCAAGAATGAACCATGGGTGAGTTGAAATACCCAATAGCTTTGAGTAAGCTATTACACCTATCAACGGATTTGATTATCACACCAGAGCCGTACCCTCATGGTGAGTCAACTCTTTCTTGTCTATGAGACATGGTGAGTTGAATACCATTTGTTGTGTAGGTGTAAACACCAACACTGTACCTGCAAGGTGTTGCTCAAAACCAACTAATTAGCACACAAAATATACAAGATTTTTTTTTTAATAAAAGAAACAAGAAACAAACCAAAAGAAAAAGAAAGAAAATAAAAAAAAAGAAGAAAGATATACAACAACAACAAGCCTCCCCTTAGGCCAGACAGCCTCCCCTTAGGCTTTGTCTTCTCCTCAGAATCTAAGGATTTACCATCCCAATATGAACCACCAAATAGTTAAACCTTGGTCCATCAAAAGCCTTAGTCAGCAGATTAGCCACATTATCATCAGTATGAATTTTAATCACCTGAATAAGATGCTTCTCATAAGCATCTCTTATGAAATGGTGTCTTATTTCAATATGGTTGGTCCTTTGATGATAGACAGGATTTTTAACAATGCATATAGTACTTTGATTATCAATGAAGATCTTAGTGTTCATGAAGTTGAACCCATAATCTAACAGCTGATTTTGCATCCAAAGAACCTGTCCATAGCAGCTAGCAGCAGCAACATACTCTGCCTCAGTAGAAGATGTAGCCACTATAGTCTGCTTCTTGCACTGCCAAGAAACCAACCTTCTACCCAGAAACTGACAACCCCTAGTAGTTGACTTTCTATCAAAATTAGCACCAGCATAATCACTGTCACTATAAGCTTCCAACACAAAAGGAGAATCTTTTGGGTACCAAAGTCCCAACTTAGGCTGTCCTTTCAAGTACTTGAAGATTCTCTTAACTGCATTTAAGTTAGAAGTCAAGGGTGTAACCTGATGTCTAGAAGATGCACTGACAGCAAACATAATATCAGGTCTAGAAGCTGTCAAATACATGAGTGATCTAATCATGGACCTGTATAGATGAACATTGACAGCAGCATCAGGTTCATTATTGGATTTAGGCTTTGGAGGTTCAAAAGGGGTTGTTGCAGTTTTCACATTTTCCATATCAAACTTCTTAAGTATGTCATAAACATACTTCTCCTGGCAGATAAAGATCCCATCTGGTTTCTGCTTAACCTGATGACCCAAGAAGAAAGTCATTTCACCCATAGCACTCATCTCAAATTCACTCTTCATCAAATCCTCAAATTCCCTGCACCAGGCTTCATTAGTAGAACCAAAGATGATATCATCTACATAAACTTGTACCAGAATGATATCTTTGAAGTTCTTCCTGATGAAAAGTGTTTTATCTATTGCCCGTCTTCTGTAACCATGTTTTAACAAAAAGGCAGATAGCCTTGCATACCAAGCCCTTGGTGCTTGATGAAGACCATAAAGTGCTTTAACCACTTTGTAAACCAAATCAGGATTCTGAGGATCCATAAATCCCTTTGGTTGAGTAACATAAACCTTTTCTTCAATCCTTCCATACAAAAATGCACTCTTCACATCCATCTGATATACTACAAACCCCATAAATGAGGCAAAAGCTAAGAACAGTCTGATAGCTTCAACTCTTGCCACTGGTGCAAATACCTCATCATAGTCAATCCCCTCTTCTTGTCTATGTCCTTGAGCCACCAACCTAGCTTTATTTCGAACCACAATTCCCCTAGCATCCCTTTTATTCTTGAGAATCCATTTAGTTCCAATAGCATGCTTTCCTGCAGGCAAAGGTACCAACATCCATACTTTCTGATTCTGGAACTGCTGCATTTCCTCTTGCATGGCCTCAACCCAATCAGGATTTTCAAGAGCTTGGGCTATACTACTTGGTTCAATTTGGGATAAGAAACAAGCATAGAGGCAATGTAGGTAATCAGTATGATTGTTTCTTAACTGATCCTGGATATAACTGAGAAAAGCAGATTCTCCAAACTTAGGTTGATGTATTTTGCTTCTTGTCTGAACAGGGGAATTTAGATCTCCAAGGATCAAGGACTGAGGATGAACTGTATTGATCCTCTTGGTAACAATAGGATTGACATCAACTGTGGATGCCTGATTAGAAATTGATGGGTTGAAGTCATCATCATATGAGGAAGAAGTGAAAATGCCTGTACTGGATTGATGATGAGGATCTTCCAGCTTATTTCTGAAAGAGACTGAATTTCCAAGATCAGAAGGGATTGGAAATCTTTCAGGGGAGTTATCAATACCCAGAGAGTCAACAGGTGGAGAAGACACAGGAACATCAGCAGGAATGGAGACATCAGCAGAATCATTAGAAGAATCAGCTGGAACAGATCCACTACCAGCAGAAATGGTAGCACTACCAGCAGAATTGGTAGCAGCAGGAATAGGAATACCACCAGCAGAATTCAGTTGCCTTCTAACTTCAGCTTCAGCATTTCTCAGAATCTCCTCTGTCTCTTTAGAAAACCCAGAACCAAACATTTCAGCAGCTTTCTTGGCATTATACTCTTGTCTTTGAAGCCTAGCAAGATCTTCTGCAAAACTAGAATCACCTCCAGCCATATCAGAAGAATCTTTGAGCTTTGAACCTGAAATGTTGTTAGAGGGAAATAAAGGAACAACTATAGGTCATTCATCACTCTCTGCATCAGAATCATCATCTGAGGTACCTGCATTGTTAGTTTGAGAAACATGTGTACCAACAGATTGGTTTGCTTTGAATCTATTATAACCTAAGGAGTCTGTCAGATAATCTAGGTTAAAGTACCACTCTGGACCTGCACCCTGCAAATTAGGTTTATCCTCAAGATATCTTAAGTTGAGAGTCTCTTCTATCCTCTTAGAAGACAGATTATAAACCCTATAGGCTTTACTATGAGCAAAATACCCAACAATAAACCCTTCATCAGCCTTCCCATCAAACTTGCCTAGGTAATCACTAGTGTTCAATATAGTGACATGACATCCAAAAGGTTTAAGGTAACTAATGTTTGGAACCTTCCCAGACAAAAGTTCATAAGGTGTTTTATTATGAGGACTAGTAATAGATACCCTATTCAACACATAACAAGCAGTGCAGACTGGTTCAGTCCAAAACATAGTGGGCACCTTAGATTCAGCTAACATAGACCTAGCTGCTTCTATTAGGGTCCTATTTTTCCTTTCTGCAACCCCATTTTGTTGTGGGGTTCTGGCATTACTATAGTCCCTTTTTATCCCCTTACTCCCACAGAGTTCTATTAGATTAGAATTCTTAAACTCTGTTCCATTATCACACCTTATTGACTTAACCTTTTTACTTAGCTGATTTTCTATTAAGGTAATAAAGTCCCTAATAACTAGATAAGTTTCATCTTTAGTACCCAAAAAGAAAGTCCAAGAAACCTGCTAAAATCATCTGTAATCACCAAGCAGTAGTACTTGTGGTCAATACTTCTGATAGAAGTAGGACCAAAGAGATCCATATGAAGAAGCTGCAGAGGCTCATTAATGGTGCTCACAGCTGTGATTGCCTTGTATGAAGCTTTGTGTTGCTTTCCTTTGTTGCATGCAACACAATGGTGTTCATTAGAGAAGATCTTGAGAGGGAGCCCTTGGACCAAACCATTCTTAGCCAGCTTGTTAATGGTCTTGAAATTCACATGAGCCATTCTTCTGTGCCATTTATTAGATTCATCCAAAGAAGCTTTAGCCACTAGACAAGAAAGTGAACCCTCAGACTGAACATCACTTAGATTGAAACTGTAAAGGTTGTAAGTCCTTGGAACTTTGAGTTCAACCTGATTTTCATCAGGCAACTTGAAGTCTTTGGACAACACAAAGCAATCAGTCTCAGTGAAGAGAACACTGTTCTTCTTGTTACAAATTTGTGAAACAGAGAACAAATTAAAGTTTTGGAGTTCCTTCACATAAAGCACATCTTCAAAGTCCAGCTTGGTTGTTTTGATAGTTCCCTTCCCAGTAATTATGCCATCTCCTCCTCCAAATGTCACAGTTCCTCCATTTAAAGGCACAAAGTCATGCAGTCTCTCTAAATTTCCTGTCATACTCCTGGAACATCCACTGTCAACAATGCCAACATCTTTACTTCTAAAAGGAAAATCCTGATACAAAGAATATATTTACAACATTAGATACAAGAGAGACCCAAGCCATTGCTGACTTAAGCCTGCCTAGTGGATCAATAAGTATTAAACCATGGAGATTGATGAGATCCACCATTGATCTTGGACCCCATTCTCATATATTGGTTATTGTTTCTCCAAGAACAACCTGCTGAGGACTTAACAACAGTTTTCCATCTTGCCCCTCCCATGTGCATGGTGTCAAAATAAACAGGTCTTATATCATTTTGAAAGTAAGTGCTAGTAGGTCTGCAGAAAGGTCTAGCAGCATTGCTTCTCCAACCAGCAGGATTGATCCTACCAGCTGGAACTGGATTACCAGCAGCAACAGGCTTATCGGTAGGAATGGACTTGCCAACAGCAACAGGCTTACCAGCAGAAACTGGCTTGCCAGCAGCAACCGAAGTTCTACCAGAGTTTATTCTTGCTGCTTGTGGAATATAAGGGGGAATATCATTGACATTTTTCCATACAGAACTATTTTGACAAGCATATATACCCATTTGTTTTTCATAATAGTCACAATCTTTAATAAGATGATCATAACTACGACACACAAAGCAAGATTTCTTTCTAGGGGACTTTTTCTTAACATTATTTTTCTCATTGCAACCAGAATAATTCAAACCAACACATGAAACAAAATTATCCTTAACATAATTAAAACCACAACCAAAATTGTTTGAAACAGAACCACAACTAGAAACATTATTGTTTTTAACATTATCAAAAGAAATATCTTCAAATGCAGCTGTCTTTGAATGAGATTCATCAGTAGCTACTTCTGAGGAGAGATCTTCTGACTTTATTGAAGCTGACTTGTCACTTGATCCACATGTGGCATAGTCATTAGTCCTGATTTCTGAAGATTTGTCACTGTATGAACAAGAGACAAATTCATTAGAGTCACAATCAAGATCAGGCAAGTTCTTTGCCTTTTTGCCATAAGTCATTTGTGAATCATCAGAGTCAACATAGGGGTCTGCAGGTTTAAATGTTCCAGTTATGGGTGGAGGAACAGCATTCATTCCTCCCTCCTTTACATACTTTACAGGTTTTCTATAATCTACAGGTTCAGGGTCAAAAACACTATACTCATTAGGGTCATAAAATTGATTTGGCCCTATCAGGTCACCATACCCTAAACCTCTTTTAGTTTTTGTAGACATAGAACTATCAATTAACTTGTGAAGGTTTTTAGATGACTCTTTCCATTTATCAAATCTAGCTAAGGAATTATCTAGCTTAGACTGTAAATCCTGTTTTTCTAACACCACCTTAGCTTTTTCTCTTTCAGAATGTTTAAACTCATTAGTGGCGTTTTTTAAATCTCTTTCCAAAACCTTTATTTTTTCCTCATATGCTAACTGTTGTTTTTGATACCAGACCTTTTGTTGTTCTAATGTTTTAACAGCATTCTTATGAGCCTTAAGTTGTATAAAGTTATCCTTATATTCACTTTCTTTATCATCAAATTCCTGTTTCAGTTTAGCATATATAGGTTCACAACCAAATGGGCAGTTTTGTACCTGAGATGGATGACCCATCATTCCAAATTGACCAGCCACTTGTTTCTTCTCACCATATCCAGCTATCATCCCATAGACCTTCTCTGCTCCACTTGCAACAGCTTTCTCATGATGTTCCCAGTCCACCATCGAATCCACAGATACCAAGGCCTTGGGGTCCTCTGATTCCAACTCTTGAATTTTGAAAGCAGAATACCTGGCTTTATCATCCACCTTCTTATCTGTACATTCCCTGGAAAAATGTCCTGGTTGAGAACATTTGTAGCACCTCACCTTCCTTCTGTCAAATCTGGCAGCCTCCTGTCCATCAAAGTTGACCCTTCTTCCTGCCTTCTTTTCAAACCTATCCATTTTCAATGACAGCATAGCCACCTGCCATCTAATGTCCATCTCTTCCAGATCCAATTCGTCCACCTGATTAAAATCTTCATAAACAATCTGCTACTGTGGTGTACTCTCAGCAACAAATGAATGAAGTACCTCCTCTAGAATATTATCAGATCTGGTCTGAGCTTTTGGTGTGGCAGGTGAGTAGGAAATTGATGAAGATGATGGTGTTGGACTGTTTCCATATGATGCTTTATTAGCACCAGAGGTACTAACAAAAGCAGTATGGGTTGGAGTTTGAGGTGAATAGGTGGAATACCCTTTGATATCAATTTCAAGGGTTTTCAGCTTGTTGTATAGATCATCAAAACTCATATAGTCCAGTCCACCTTTGGCTTTGAGTGTTATGGAAACCTGAGACCAGGATGGAGGCAAGGCCCTCAGAAACTTGGTGTTGCAGTCTTCATCGTCCGGCCTAGCTTTCAACTGGTTGAGTTGGCTCAGGATCTTGTGAAACCTGTCATACCCTTTGTGAATCCCCTCAGCCTCAGAGATCTTAAATTCCTGGAACTCTTGCTTGAGCATAGACTTTCTCATTTTTCTGGATTCATCATTCCCTCCAAATCTGGCTTTTACAGCATGCCAGATCTTTCTAGCATCATCCAGGTGATGGAAATCACTCATATGATCCTCTGGAATAGCTTGAAGCAAAAGGGTTCTTGCCTTGGTTTCCCTTTGTACAGCAAGGTGTTCTTCTGCTATAACAGGTGGCTCTATATAGATATTGCCATCATTATCCCTTTCAGTATTCTTCTTGCTGTTTCCCTTAAGAATCACATTCCACAGATTGTAATCACTGTTCGTGATCTAATATTCCATTCTCATGGCCCAGACTTCATACTCATCTTTCTTGAGGTATGGGAATTTAACATTGTTGTTGGACATAGTGGTGACAATTTGTGTTTGGACTTGTGAGGTTTCAGGTTTGGGTTGATGTTCTTCCTGGTTAATGACATTGTTTTGAGGGTTTTCGCCTTCCATTGAGAGAGGGTTAAGAGATTTGAAAGAAAACCTTTTTCTTCTTTATCAGAGATCCTCACCAGGCTCTGATACCACTTGTAAGATCGAGTGCTTCTAGCTTGATAGAGCTTGGTTAAACGAGAATCTCTAGGAGTAAGACTTGCGTTTATGCGGAAACTAAACAACAAGAATGTAAAGAAGAAAATAACAGAAGACAATGATCCTCTATGGATCAGACTATGAACTAAGAAATTGTGTTATTGAATATTGTAATGTCGTACCTAACTCATAGACGGGATGTTTCTTTTATACTGATAAGAAAGAAACCCTAACCCTAACCCGTCATACAAGAAAACGTGTGAAGAGATAAACATGATCTCTTCTAAAAATAAATCTAACAAACTTTCTAAACATACGGGATAACAATTACTAAAACCCGCAGTAACAACTACTATCAGCAGAAACAAAAATAAACTATCGGTAAGAACCAACTGCAGCAGCAATGTATAACTATCAGCAGGAACCAGCTTCACTATCGGCAGTAATGAGAAATCCTTATTTCTCAGAGATCCTAACACTAACCTAACAGCCCATGGGCCTTACATCTTCTAACGATCGTTACCAAGTACAGGTAAAAAAAAAAAAAAAAAAAAGCTTCACATAACATTCGGAGTGACTTGATTCCATAGTCAAAAGGGAGACACGAGGATGCTACCAGCGAATGACTTACTTAAGGGCCTTCAGGAGCGTTTTCTTCAGCGGAGGGACCTTCGGCAGAAAAATCATCCGGGGCAGGATCAGGAAATAAGCCAATTATCTCCGGGAGGGGTCTACCTGCTGCATCACTCACTTTCTGGATATACGGATATTCCGCAGAAAAGAGTTCCTCGTACAAAGGTATAAACTTGGCATCGGCTTCTACATCCAGATCCTCCACATCGGCCACAATCTTGGCCACGTCCTCTGGCTCTCGGCCAAGAGATACACCTTCCAGAAACCCAGATTGAGAGGACAAGCTAAAAGGAGCAACCAGATGCTGCTTATATTCATGACTGCCCAGAAGCCGACGAACAACTTCTGGAACAAATTCTTTCACCAGCTTTGAGCGCTCAATATCCGTCTGACCCAGTTTGATGGCCAAGTCTTTTCTCTCTTGGTGAAGTGCGGAATTCACCTTCTCTTCGGCACCAAGCTTGTTCCTAACATCATGAAGCTTAGTCTGAAGGGCTCGGACCCGGTCCGCAGAAACCCTCCTTCCTTCATCCCTCTCTTTCTCCAAACGAGAGATGCGATCTGTAAGATCCGACTCTTTGACCATGCAGTTTGCATGCTCATGCCTCAACTTCTGGAGCTCCTCGGCTTCTTGGGCAGCACCCTCGCAGCTCTCGTGGATCCGATACAGCTGTTTATATTCCTTAAGGAGGAATTCGTGTCGGCTCAAGATATCCGAATGAGCTGCCACTCCCCGGCCTAACAACGCCCAAGCCCTTTGCACGGCCTCTGAGTCACCCAGGCTCTGAAAATAAAACTCCTCTCGGGGAGTTGGCAAATTCACCATCAAGTCTCTACAAATTGCCGACCTGTTCAAACGGTCCCCTCTCTTAACCGACCATTCCGGAACAAACATTGCCGCCGGGTCACCGTCTACCGAACCCTGTACCTTGCCGTGACCGGAAGCGTGAATGGAGGAACCACCTGAAAGAAGAATAAGGAACATTACTCACATAAATATAAAAGAAAAAAAGGAGAAGAAAAGGAAAAAAAGGGGAAAACGCATAAAGATAATTATGTCCGAATGACTCACCGACGTCGGCAGCTCCAGCCGCAGAACTTACCCCTTCCGTCTCCCCGTCAGCTCCGGACGGACGGAACGACCGGATGGGAGTAGGATTTGGGATCACCTCGACATCCGAAGAATCGGACACCAATTCCACTACAGAAGCGATAGTAGGTTTGCTCCTCTTGGTCGAACGGGCACGCCGTTGCTCCCTTCGCCATGATGGGCGCGTGCCCGGGCTTTATTAACCGCTGCGCCCCTCTGACCCTTCAGGGCTTCCCGAGTAACGGCTTGCCTCTGTTTCTTGCGTTTGGCCTCCAAAACCCGCCTGTCGGCCACTTCGACCCTCCTCTCCTCAGCTGTCTTCTTGGGAATATCGGCAACTGACGGAGCAGGAGCAGTCACATACAAAATGCGAGGCTCATCCTCACGGAAAGCCTCTCCCTTTACCATGGCAACACCCTCACGAGCTTGAGGATTGATCAAATACTCAGACATAGGCACAACTGCAAACGAAGACACAAAACGATCAAGAAATAGGCATGCACAAAACAAATCGGCAGGGGGAACAAAAAAGGAAGTTAGGAAATTATACCTTTCCCCTCGGCATCATAGAGTACGGCCAGGTGGCCAGGATGCTCCCAATGTGAAGTTAGCCCTAAAGCATAGAGGAAACCGTGGGGAATTGGGATCAGGTCGATTACATTGGCGGCCAATTTCTCAGCATCCGCAACATTAAACTCACCGCTCGGAAATGGATCTGAGATGTCGGAGTCATGATGCCTCTAAGGCATGGAGAAGGGGATCGCCCACCGGTCTATCAAGAAAAAGTAGTGTTTCCACCCCTTCAACCCGGTCAAAATCTCCCTGAAACAGACCCGCTTATCCCTACCGCTCCTCCTCTCAAAAGAAAACCAATGCCCTTGCTTGCTAAGCTTGTAGAAGGCCCGGAACAACGGAGTATTGGGAACAATGTCCAAACTTCGGCTATACACCTCGAAGAGCATCGCACGGTGCAGGCCTAGCGGAACCATCTGGGAGATGTGTACCTTATAGTACTTAATGACGTCCAACAAAAAGGTGGAGAAGGGCACGGTAAGGCCACCCTCATAAAAATACTCCACGTACAAACCAATTGCGCTGCTCGGCAATTTTTCCATCGTCATGTTTGCCGGAGGCAATCTCGGGTGAAGATCCTCTGGTATGCCCGCATCCCTCGTCACTATGTACAAATCCCCTTCATCCATCCGAGAAGTGTATTTTTGAACATCAAACTTGGGGAGGTATCCCTCGAATTCTTGTGTATCTTCCTCATGAGCAGAGCTGGGAGAATTCGACATAATGAAATCAAGGGGGGAAGTAGTGTACAGCAGATAATCCGAAACATTGTCGAACCGGAACGCACCTCTTAGGTCGAAAGACAAAATAAAGTCAATCGGACCAATGAAACTCCCCCGGACTAATTTATAAAAGCCTTTCGTTAAGAATAGCACGAAAGGATTCAGAGCAGAAAAGTTACAGTGGTAAAAAAGGCGGTAGGAATGATGTTATTTATAGGCAAAAAGGAAGAATGTGAAATGGCGTGCCTTGTCAGCTGTTGACGTGGAAGCCTTAGTAAAAATGGCGGCTGTCCTTAAAAAGAAGTAATTATGGTTTTTGGTTGTTTCTGCGTAAAGCCCATTCTTTAGACGACGAACTGATTAAAGCTTCTCGGAATTTATAAAATGGAAGCTCCAGTCTGCTGAGTATCACAGTATTGGCAAAACCGATACTCCGATACTGGGGGGGACATGTTGACGTATGTGTCCGGACCGCCCAACTCGCCGGCAGCCCGGACGGTGTTATGTCGTCCGGCAAGTACCGAGAGACCCAAAGGTCGTCCGGTCAGTACAACTGTAGATAGCAGTCCAAGTGGCATTATCTTCTTTGACAGATGGCAGCAGCAGGCAGCGCCGCTACCACCCCAGGATTTACGGGATTATGTCTGGGACATGTTCCCAGGAAATCCGGCACCGCTGTTTCAGGTACCAAAGCTGGGTACTATAAATACCCAGCTTGTTTATTACTCACAGAGATATTATTGATATTCACTTTAGTACTATTACTTAGAGCCTTTCGGATTATACAATACTCACTCTCATGCCGGAGGTGGGTCCTGGGATAACACCCGGGGCGAGCCTAACGCGTGTCGTTGTATGCAGATAGACGAAGGATCTCAGAAGGCCGAAGGAATTCACGTGCCCGCCTTTCGGAAGGGATAACACCCGGGGAGGATAGGTGAATAATCCTCAGATGACATGATCAAGCCGTCAAAAACACTCGTACTCTTCTTCTAGGTTTATGATCGACTTAAACCGAATGAACGTAGCGTGGTAGGAAAAATAAAGGTTTTCACCGCTTTGAAAACTTGACAAAAGAAGTCGGCAACTATATGGGCTGGGTTTAATTTCTAACCGACTAACCCTAACAAAATTTTAATTGTTAGCCGGATCTTTTACATAATATCATAAAATTATTTTGTCATTTTGTGGATCTTTTCATTGGTAAATAGAAGATCCATTTCGATTGTAAAATCGAACTATCTTATTTGGCAATAAAAAAAGTTAAAACTGAATTTGTTGGGTAAGAAATTGACTCTTGATAAACTAGTAAAATCGAGCTCTCTTATATGACAATACAAGTTAGAATTAGTAAAATCGAGCTCTCTTATATGACAATACAAGTTATAATTGAATTGGTTGGGTAAGAAATTGACTTTTGATAAACTAGTTTTAGATCCTCGTACGTGTACGAGTACGAGATTTTTGGATTGATTTTTGAGATTTGAGATTGTACATGATTAAAAAAAACATAAAGTATTTCCAATAATGTAGTAATTTTAAATTTTAAAATATAATCCAACTTGCAAAGATATTAATGAATTATAAATTTCTTTAATGCAAAATAAAATACAAGTAAATAAAAAAGAATGTATTCATAGGCTGCATAAAATAACCAACACGTTCGAAACCATTTCCACACTTGTGTTTACCAAAAAAAAAAAAAATAAAAAAAAAAAAAAAACCTAATGCACTTATGCGCATACATATTACAATGTTTTATTAGTATAAACTTAATGATATAGAACATAAGTGTTAGGTCACCATATTAGATTAACACAAGTATAGATATGAGAGAAATAAGAGAAAAAGATAGCTTGGTCGATTACTTCAATATGAAAGATAAAATGACAATAGTTTAGTGCATAGATGAAATAACCAACAAATAGAAATGTGTGTTTACATGTGTATTTATAGGAGAGGATGCTAGGGCAACATCCCTAGCTCCTTCCTTTCATAAGAAATGGGCTTTACATAGGCCCATGGGATTACTTCATAAGCCTTGTAATAATAATAAACATATAAGCCTTATAACTAAGCAACCTATTACAAAACTTAATGACCGACACTTGATATTACTAAAACGTATTCCCAACAATCTCCCCCTAAGGGTAGGTCATCAAAGGTTGCTTAACGTCTTCTTTGCTTCTTTGGCTTTGACGTCTCTTCAATCTTTATCATTTGTTCTTGTTCTTTATGATATGGTAAGGTAGTGGTCTGCCTTTCATCAATGTCTTTTCCTCTGGTGTCTTTACTCCTTTCCAACATGCTCATACTTCTTTTGACTTTGAATCTTCATACTTAAGTAGCTCTCAATTCATTTGCTTTTGATCTTTATCATTAAACTTTGTAGATTCTTTTGCATGACGTAGAATCTTTCTTTGAACTTTGGATTGCTTTGATCATTGTGAGAACTTTCTTTGTGATGTCCGTATGAGCATGTGGAAACTAATGTAATGTTGATGATGGTAATGGTGGTAATAGAAATCTCGGTCTCCATGTGTACCTGCATGAAAACAGTTAGCAATAAAGCATCCAGCACTTACAGGTTCGGACTTTGAGATCATTAACAACATAGTGTGAAAACTTTCTCTAATCCTTACCAAGGCTGTTCCTGAATCGGATACCCTCAAGAGGGCTTACACAGATATACCGAAGTATATCAACGATTCAGGTGAGTCGCTGAAGTATACCGAAGTATCACTCCACTACTGTAGACCGTTTGAAACCACCGCGAACACTAAGCGTAACCCACAAGGGATTACCGAAGTGACCTGCTGTCAGGGCTGTTTGATGTTGACCCTGGCAGGAATTTCCATTCAATCACTGAGAATTACATTTGTAAATCCTCTCATAAATGTTCTGGCAGATTGCTAAGATCTACGTAGGACTCAAATATTTACAACTAGTGTTCTTATTGTTGAACAACAACTGTAGAAATGTTTAAGTGTTCCTAAGAGATCTTTTGATGAATCTCGTGGCTCTAGACTCGATAAGTGCGTTTTGATTTTAGTAGTCAGAGACTGGAGCGGTGTCTCCTATTTTTATCAACACAACTCATAGTGGGAGGTCGATAGATTATGCATGGTTCCCCGTGAGAATGAAACAAGTCATTTTGAGAGAACTTGAGTGGCTAGAAGGTTAAGTGCAGTGCGTCACTGGGTCCATGACGTCTTTGTCTTCAATATCGGTGTCACCTTAGTAACAACCAGTAGCATATGAATGAAACCCGGTTTCTTCCCTAAGGTTGAATATATGGAGGGCAATTTATTTTCACCTTTTTTCATAACTTTTCATTTTTTAATTCTTCAACCCCTTCTTTCTCCTTTCTCATATTTTCTCTTTTTTTCAATCATACCTAAGGACTTTCTAGTTCTAAACTATTGTTGTTGTCCTTGGGTAGATCCCTCCAGCTCTGGCGGATCATAGGACGTATTTCCTAACCTTGGTCACCTTATAACTCCATGACTATCCTATGTTGCCATAAAACCATTCATTTGAAAATTTCTCAAAGTGTTTATTAATATAAGATATGTTTTGATAACACTTTGAGAGTTTTGAATTTTTCAGAAATACTCCCCCTTAACATGTGCTCATGAGTTATTGTAACACCCCCAAAATATCGCAGCGGAATGTAATATCATTGGGGTGATACTTATTAGTACAACAGTCATAATCATAGAAAACGACTATAAATGAGACGTTTTTAAAAGTTTATCATTCGATTAAAGTAAAACATCAGAGTTTATCGAATGATAACACAATGCAAGCCATCAAAACAATCTCCGTGCGACTTCATGCTTGCCAAATACCTTAAAACCCGAGATAAAACATGCTAAAAAGTCAACACAAAGGTTGAGTGAAATTCATAGGTTTATAGTTAAATAATGGACCACAAGACTTCAAGTTTAAGAGATAATGGATAAAGCAGTTATTATTGCACTAAGCTCATGACACGCAAAACGTTAACGTGGGGTATCATATAAATGATAATAAAGCCCTAGAAGTAGGTAATTTGCCATTATACCTAGATACTCAAATATAGTGTGTTTGGTTGAATCGACACAACACAAACGGGATTCGTCAATCCCAATAGGCCTATTCACAATATTCGCGCTCACTCGCAAGTGATTAATGGTTCATGATGCTAGGGACTTATCTTTGGAAATAACGGTACTTAGGCAATAATACATTCAGGTAAACATACAGTTCAAAGTACTTGTGTCCAAATTGTAAAATAGCATGTATCTCCCCCAATGGGTTTATAAACAATTTAAAGAGTTAAAGTGGGGCTATGAACTCACCGAAAGACAAGTGAACAATCAAAGTGAATGTAGTGATGAATAAACCGCAAGTGTTCTACGAGCAACCTAGACATATACGCGTGTCTCAGATTCTAAAATAATAAGGTAAGTATGTCTATATGCTTTATAGATTATTATTTCAATTATGCTTGGTACATAATATATAAATCAGTGTCAAGACAAGTCATAAGGGTTTGATTAAGTCCAATGGTTCAAATTAAGTCAAAGGGTTTCAAATTACTTCAAAAGTTCAAATTAAGTCAAAGAGTTCAAAATATATTAAATGGTTCAAAATCAAATTTAAGGGTTCCAAATATGTGTCATAAGTTCAAATTAGTCGTTCTTAAGTTTCTTTAGTCTATGAAAGGATTTACGGGTCTATTTCCTATAGTGGGTCCTACCACTTCGGTTTTTATGTAAAAAAATGGTCAAGTAGTGTTATTTGACAAGTTTCTAATAGTCCAAGGGTCATTTTTATAAGTTAATAACTTTTTACACATTTTGAGTCCAAAGCTGTTAGAATTTTAATAAAATTTCCGCACAAATCAGGCCGCCATTTCTAAACCGTAAAGGGTAAAATTATGAAATTTATATCCTTGGAAAGGTATGAATCTGTACATCTCAAAAATCAAGGCCTCACCTAACTGAGAACTTCATAGAAAGGATGAAATTACTAATTTACCCTTGTGTCTCTATGCAGAAAAATCCATCCTGCAGTTAGGCTTACCAAAATGAACACATCTTTTTATCTACAGACCCTATAGACCTAAAGCGAAAGAGAAATGTTTTCTACATATCTTAGCTCAAACTTTCATGTTTTGACCAACATAAGATTCTAGGTAAAATGTTAGAGCAATTGTCCTTTCAAAACTGAAAAACATTTCTGGACAACTTTTAGTGTAGATTTTCTCAAATATTCATCGTGACAAGTTAGGATGTAAGGTTTTTGGGGAAATGACCCTGAGATATGTGGATAACTCACCATATTTTTATTTAAGGTCCAATGTCTACTGATTAGATCAGTTTATTCTGTTTTTACCCCTGGTCAGAAAGTAGTTTTGCATGTCTAGTCCTTATTAGGTTTTCTAGTGATCTAGCATATGTACCAAGTATAACCAAGCATAATAAACATATTGAACATATAAAATACATAGAAAACAAGTATTTATAGAAGTGAAATGAAAATGGAGGTGGTTTCTTACAAGAGTGTAAAGGAACACAAGATTTCATGAGATTTATGTGTTGATTGAGTGTAAAAATCAAGAACAAGACTAGGGCTTCAAGATCTTCCATCTAAGATCACAAGAACAAGATGAAAATCAAATATAGATGGTGATTTTGGGTGTTTGTGAGCTGAATGGGTCGTTCAACAAGAGGAAGAAACAAGAATAATGGCTATTTTGTTAGATCTAATTTGGCATGCATAAATGAGGTAGTGGATGACTAAGTGTTGTGGTGTAGACTTTGGAGTACACTTGTCCTAGTTATGGACAAGTGTGAGATGTGTGTTTTGTGTGAGTGGGAGAGTGTTATTTAGTGGGTTGATTTTGTTTGTATTTTGTGTATAAACTTGAGCCTTGATGTGTAGTTTGATCCCGGTAATCGCAAACGTAGAGTTTTTAAGACGCGAAATTTAAAACTGGGTAACGTAAAATTACAAGACTTACAAAAATACTAAAACTTGACATCAAAACCTATTTTGATATTTTAGGTGATCCTTGAGCTTGTTGGGTGATTACTTGATGTTTATAAATTGCAAACGTAGACTGAAAACGCGTAAAACGCAAAATGTGCAAAGATTAGCTAAAGGTGAAAAAGTAAAAATAGAATACTTAAAATATGATTGTATGGAACCAAAATGCATAATAATATATATACTGAGTATTGTTGGGTGTCGGTTTGAGTTAAATGTACGTTTAATGAAGTACGCAAAATAACCTATCTAGTTATCCGTAATAGTGAATTTACTTAAAATAAAATATTAAGTGAAATTTAATAATTAAATAATGACCTCAAAATTGTGAATTGTTATAGTACCTAATCATTAACGGGAATCCCATCCCAGGATTCAGTTCGAGTTAGATGTCGAAGTTGTGTTAGTGAAAAGGTGTGGATATTTCTGATGCATCTGGTCTACTTTCTCCAAAGTGTTTTCTAGTTCTCATCGAGAGTTCCAACGAATATTGATAATAGGGATACGGCTCTGCTTCAGCCGCTTGACCTCTCGGTCCATGATTTCTACATGTTCTTCTATAAAGTGTAGTTTGTCATCAATTCGAAGCTCATCCAATTGAATGACAAGACTCTCATCTGACAAACATTTCTTCAGATTTGAAAAGTGAAAAATGTCGTGAATTCCTTGAAGTTCTCCGGGTAGTCCTAATTTGTATGCCACTGGGCCAACCCTAGCTAGGATCTTGAATGGCCTGATGTAACGTGGACTTAGTTTCCCATGCTTCCCAAAACGAATCACACCCTTTCATGGCGAAACTTTGAGCATAACCCTGTCTTCTAGATTAAACTCCAAAGGTTTGCGTTGCATTGGCATAACTCCTCTGCCGATCTCTTGCAGCTTGCAGTCTGTCCTTGATTTGTACAATCTTCTCAATCGTTTCACGAATGATTTCTAGACTTGTGAGTTGGACATCTGATGAACTCAAATAAGTACATTTTATTACTATCATTTATCCTATTAATTTGACTTGTTTTATCATATTATGTATGAGGATTGATACTTAATCGTTCACTTTTGTAATTCTCAGGTAAAAACAAGCATTTGGTGAAACTTAGCGATTATGGGCTAAAAACAGAGTAAAATGATCAAGATTGGGATTGGTTGTTGGAATGAAGAGAATGAAGACCACTGCCTGACTTTGAAGAATGCGCCGCATGGATTTATCCCATGCGCCGCATATGAAACTTTGGTCAACGAAGAATAACCAACTTGTTCTACTCCAGATGCGCCGCATCTCACTCATTACATGCGCCGCATCACTATCAATATTTCACCAGATACGATCCAAGATACAAGAGGACATGCGCCGCATCTATAAATGGAGTTACGCCGCATCTTCTGGCGGTGTACGAATATTCCTGAATATTATAATCTTGGACCCCACGCGAAGTTAAGTACATGCGCCGCATCTACTTACTAGATGCGCCGCATCTTACCCTCAGACAGAAACTATAAATACCCCAAAGACCAGACGAATTAAGAGTTCCGAGTTCCGAAGTTTTAACAGAAGACCGAAGACCAGAAACCAAGGACGAATTCAGTCAAGGCAGCAGCACAAGACACACCCAAATCAAAGATACAAGAGCAGTAAGAAGGTGCTGCATGTGTTTAATTCATTAAGTAGTTTTGTTTTATTGTGTTAGTAAACTTTAATTCATCAAGATTGGTGGCTTGTGTAACGTGACAATGGAAAGGTTGCACTCCCTTAAAACTGCTTTCTCATTAATTAAATTTTATATGTTAGTGTCATTGGTGACTTTTATTAGTGCATTGATAACCTCTGTGGCTAGCTGAGCGTTGATCGGGTCGCCATGCCTCTGCCCTCGCCTATTTATTAGATGCCTATGTATTCTATGGTCTGTAGAAAAGTAGGAGAAAGATAAATAGGATAGTCATAAGTAATCATTAAGGGTTTACTCGCCGATAAGATTAGAACCAACGAGAAAGGACTTAATCTCGGTGCGTTGCATCGAACTATACACTTCATATAACACTAGCAATAAAACAAGTGACAAACTACTTATCATAAGGACAGCCCTCTTATTGTCTCAAGTATTTATCTGTGTATGTGTGTGCTACTTGCTGATTCGCGCCTATTGGTTTAGTTTATTATTTAATTGCAACCAAATCGTGCCAGTCTCTCAGGCTGAACCCCCTTGCGTTAGATTAGGTTGTATAGCTAACTTAATATATTAAAATACTGATTAGAATAACTAGATAATACGTTCCACTCTTAGTGATCGACACTCTACTTACCATTATATTCATACTGACCGGGTACACTGCTCGTTAGGTGTGTGTGTTATTGATAAGTCGGCTAAATATAAATTTAAAACTTGATTAGGCATTAAAACTGCTAAACCGCAACGACACACGCAGCACATCAAGTTTTTGGCGCCGCTGCCGGGGAGTGAATTGTTATTATCTGATAATTTGATTAGTATTTTAATTAGGTTTTTAATTTTTCTAACCGCTAATTTTGTTGTGTATTAGATTAATTTGCATTCATTGTACTATTTTGCATATTTTCTGTTTTTGTGTGTTATTTGTTTGCTTTTGTTTGTGTTTATTTTCGTGTGTTTTTATTTGTTTTTATTTTTCGTATTTTTTGTTTTCTGCTATCTTTGTACTGAGCTAAATCGAACGATACGGCGCATCTGATTTATCAGATACGGCGTATTGCGTTCAATTTTTTTTATAAAATACAACGCGTTTAATTAATTCGATACGACGCATCTTTTCCCCAAGATACGGCGTATCTGTTTTTGATAAAATTTTTTCTAAACGTTAACGATATACGACGCATCTGCTTTAGCAGATACGGCGTATCTATTATTTTTATTAAAAACAGTTTTCGAATTATTAAACAGATACGGCGTATCGATTTTTATCGATACGGCGCATCCTCTGAATCAAAAATCTTATATTTTGAAACGTAACGAAAATACGGCGCATTAACTTTTGTTAATACGACGCATTTAATTTTTATAAATATCGATTTTTGATTATTAAAATTGATACGGCGCATCCTAATTTCTAAGCGGCGTATCTATTTTCTGAATTAAGTCTGATTTAATTTTAACGATTATAAGATACGGCGTATCCAACTTTTTGGATACGGCGCATCGTCTGCAGATATCAGTAACTTTTATTTTTCTTATCTCCGAAAGGAAAATACTCTGACCCTTATACCTGGAAACTTTTACTTTGAAATCTACCTCTCTTTGATTTTCAGGAACAATGTTCGATATTTTCCCCAACTTGTTCGGAAGACCCCAAAAAAATCTTACTATGGAAGAGTTTGCACTACTAATCGCTCAAGCCAATGAAAAAGAACATCATGAAGCAAGAAACTTTATTAATGAATTCAAAGGCAGTCATGAGCTTTTACTAAAGGAACAAAACAACATGATTTATGGATTGGCAATTGAAGTGCACCAATTGTCAACGGTGCTTAATAGGGTACTTTTGGTAAAGCAAGACTTGAAAGGGATTACAACTAGAGGCGGAAAGTCGACCTTTCAGATCGGAGAGACACCCGAGAATGACAATACAAACAAAATTTCCCCTGAATCTTTATCACCTGAGCAAGAGCAACCAAAAGAGACTGATCCTGAACCTGTAATCAGAAAAGAACCTTCTGTTGAGCCTAAGCGATCAACACTACCTTTCCCACAAAGGGTAAGGAAAGAGAAAGAAGATGCCTATCAAAAGAAATTCCTGGAGAATCTCAAGCAGCTGCAGCTAAGCATACCATTTATGGAGGCCCTGGTGCAAATGCCAAAATATGCTAAATATCTGAAGAGCTTGCTTACAAACAAGTCTAAACTTGAAGAAGCTTGCACCATAACAATGGGGAAAAGAAGCTCAGCAGCATTGCTCAACAAACTTCCGTCTAAAGCAAAAGATCCAGGGAGTTTCACTATTCCTTGTCAAATTAAAAATTTGCATATTGAAAATGCTTTAGCCGACCTAGGAGCTAGTATAAGTCTTATGCCCTCTTCTATGTATGATAAATTAGGTCTTGGTGAACCCAAACCTACTAGGATGTGCTTAGAACTAGCTGATAGGTCCATACAATACCCATTAGGAATAGCTGAAAATATATTAATAAAAGTTGATAAATTTGAATTACCTATCGACTTTGTTATCCTCGATATGCCTGAAAATTCTAGGACTCCTATAATATTAGGACGACCATTTTTAGCCACTGCTAGGGCCATAATCGATGTTTTTAATAAAAAGATAACTCTTACCATAGGAAAAGATGAGGTTGAGTTTAACATGGAACAATCTATGAGTAAAGATAATTCCGATGACGATGAATGTTATAATATCGATGTTTCTGATGACACGATTAATCAATTTACTCAGAAATTGTTAAAAAGTAATTTACTTGATTCTTTTCTGCTTAAAAATCTAGAAAACACAATTGCTATAGAAGATCAAGTTGAAGAGAATACTATTGATAATGATTTAGCTACTGGCTCTGCTGTATTTAACGCCATGCGGCGCATCAAAAATATCGATGCGGCGCATCTGTCTAATGACAGCAGCGATTTAATTAAAGAACAAGTTTATTCCACTAATGCTACTGAAATTGATAATTTTAAACCTGTACTTAAGGATCTCCCTTCTACTTTGGAGTATGCCTATTTAAATGGGAACACTAATTCGCCCGTTATTATTGCATCTGATTTAACGCCAAAAGAAAAGGAATCACTTTTGCAGGTATTGTATAAACGGAAAGGAGCATTAGCGTGGAGTATGTCTGATATTAAGGGAATTAGCCCGTCATTTTGTACGCATAAAATCCTTATGGAGGATGAATTCAAACCAACTATCCAACCTCAAAGGCGTTTGAATCCAAAAGTCCAAGATGTGGTGAAGAATGAAATTGTGAAATTACTTGACTCCGGACTTATCTGCCCAATTTCCGACAGCTCGTGGGTCAGTCCTATCCACGTTGTACAAAAAAAGGGAGGAATGACGGTAGTACTCAATGACGATAATGAACTAATTCCCTCAAGAACTGTTACCGGATGGAGAGTTTGCATCGACTATCGCAAACTCAATGATGCTACGCGAAAAGATCACTTCCCTCTTCCATTTATTGATCAAATGTTAGAAAGACTATCTGGTCATGATTATTATTGTTTTTTAGATGGTTTTTCAGGTTTCTTCCAAATACCAATTGACCCTAAGGATCAAGAGAAGACGACTTTCACCTGCCCTTATGGAACCTTCGCCTATAGAAGAATGCCGTTCGGACTATGCAACGCCCCTGCTACTTTCCAACGTTGTATGACGGCTATCTTCCATGATATGGTAGAAGACTTTATGGAAGTCTTCATGGACGACTTCTCGGTGTTCGGTAACTCATTTAGTGATTGTCTCTTTAAACTTGATAAAATGCTTGCTAGGTGTGAAGAAACTAACCTTGTTCTTAATTGGGAAAAATGTCACTTTATGGTTAGAGAGGGAATTGTATTAGGACATAAGATTTCTGGGAAAGGTATAGAAGTCGATAAAGCTAAAATTGATGTAATTGCTAAACTACCTTACCCCACTAATGTAAAAGGTGTTAGAAGTTTTTTAGGGCATGCTGGATTTTATCGTAGGTTCATAAAGGATTTTTCAATGATATCTAGGCCTATGACCCAATTATTGCTTAAAGATGCGAAGTTTGATTTTTCTGAAGATTGTAAAAAGGCATTTAATATACTTAAAGAAAAACTAACTTCCGCGCCTATTATAATTTCACCGGATTGGAATTTGCCTTTTGAACTAATGTGTGATGCTAGTGATTATGCTGTTGGAGCTGTACTTGGTCAAAAGATAGATAAGAAATTTAAGCCAATTTATTATGCTAGCAAAACATTGAATAATGCCCAAGAACACTACACCACCACGGAAAAAGAACTTTTAGCAGTAGTTTTTGCATTCGATAAATTTAGATCATATCTTATATTGTCAAAAACTATGGTTTACACTGACCATTCTGCTTTGAAGTATTTGTTCAATAAACAGGATGCCAAGCCAAGGCTTATTAGGTGGGTTTTATTGCTCCAAGGATTCGATATTGAAATTAAAGATAAAAAGGGTGCCGAGAATCTAGCTGCTGACCACTTATCTAGACTTGAAAACCATGATATGGAGGTGCTTGACGAAAGGGAAATAGCTGATGACTTTCCTGATGAACACCTTATGATGGTAGGAATTAAGAGCAATAATAACGAACCATGGTATGCCGACTATATAAACTTTATTGTTGCAAATGAAATTCCAAAAGGGCTAACATCCGATGAGAAAAGAAGGTTTCTAACTCACGCTAGCGAGTATATTTGGGATGAACCTTATGCTTTTAAATAATGTCCTGACAATATTTTACGAAGATGCGTAGATGGTGATGACATCCCAGCAATATTGGCACATTGCCATTCAGGGCCAACGGGGGGACATCACGGTGCAGTCATCACAAGAAGAAAGATCCTTGATGCGGGATTTTATTGGCCCACTATGTTGGATGATGCAAAAGATTATATAAAAGGATGTGATGCGTGTCAACGATCCGGGAATATAACATCAAGAAACGAAATGCCGCAAAACTATATCCATGTATGTGAGGTTTTCGACATATGGGGATTGGACTTCATGGGACCGTTTCCTGAATCTAAAGGTAATAAATATATTTTGGTTGCTATTGATTACGTATCAAAATGGGTCGAAGCGCAAGCATTGCCAACAAACGACAGCAAGGTAGTACTCAAATTTTTGCAAGGTTTGTTCTCTAGGTTTGGAATTCCTAAAGCATTGATTAGTGATAGGGGGACACACTTTTGTAATCATCATCTGGGAAGAGCCTTACAAAAATATGGAGTATATCATAGGGTTTCCACCGCATACCATCCTCAATCCAATGGGCAAACTGAAGTAACCAATAGGGCTATTAAGAGAATTCTTGAGAAAACGACTGGATATAATCCAAAAGGGTGGTCTGACAAGTTAAATGATGCTTTATGGGCATTCCGTACAGCCTATAAGACACCAACGGGATGCACTCCATTTCGTCTTGTATACGGAAAAGCATGCCACCTACCGGTCGAAATTGAACAAAGTGCATATTGGGCTTTGACGAATTGTAATATGGATATGGAAGCTGAAACGAAGAACCGTTTCATGGAACTTAATGAACTCTATGAACTAAGAGATGAGGCCTACAAAAATACTAAGATCTACAAAGAAAGAACTAAAAGATGGCATGACTCGAGGTTACGTGGGGATAAAACGTTTACTATTGGAGAGAAAGTGCTACTATTTAATTCCAGATAAAAGATGTATCCTGGTAAACTTAAATCAAGATGGACGGGTCCGTTCGTTGTCAAGAAAGTGTATCCATATGGAACTATTGAAATATGCGATAAAAATGGTTATATATTCAAAGTAAACGGGCAACGCGTGAAGAAATACTTTGATAATAAAATTGAGGATAATGAGAACGAGGTGGTGGAGTTTGAGCCCGACGTATTGGAATGAAGAGCTGAACGTGAGTCTAACTTGAAGACTCTGGAATAAAGACAAGTGCTTACCGGGAGACAACCCGGATTTATCTTTTAATTTTCTGTTTATGTGTCGATTCAGTCAGACCGCAGAGGATACGGCGCATCTCAATTCTGAGATGCGACGCATCTCCTGCAAATGGTCATATCTTATTTTATTTTTCTGTATTTTTAATTTTCGAATTTAAAACTTTTTATCAGTTTATTTTAAATGCGGCGCATCCCTGGTTAAGGATGCGGCGCATCTTTTATTCTGATCCGTAATTATTCCAGGCTCGATACGGCGTATCTTCTTCCATAAGATACGGCGCATCGACTGACCTGATGATTTTCATTTTAAGTTTTTATGTTTTATTTTTACCTAACTACTAATGTGTTATGCAAGTTTGAACCTTTCTTACCTTAGGTGTGTTTTGAAGCCTTGGTGGTATTATAGATTCCTGCATTTCATGTGGATACATCAAATATGAAGCTTAAACGTTCTAATCCACAAGAAAGATGATTTTTGCTCTACTACAAATGGAGGATCATACCGAGCAAATCTCAGGGGAGTTTTTTCTGTTCTAATTCTTTTATTTTCCAGTTTTTAACCTTTAATACAAACAACGAGGACGTTGTTTAACTTAAGTGGGGGGATTGGAGAATTAGAACACTTAACACTTACTTGTCCTAAACTTTTCAAAATATGCTTAAAATGTGCTTAATATATCAAAATTTAAAATTTTTTAGCATGTTTTTGTTAAAGTCTAAGTTGCATAGCTGCACACATGACGTTATTTTCAAAAATTGAGATTTTTCAAAATTCACAAATCTATGAGTGTGCCGGTGACTTGTAAACTTTAGAACTTGGCTTGTATACTATTCGAGACCACCATAATAAGTATTATTTATATAATTGGAATGACTTGTCTAAATTGGTAAATTTCTAGGATTACACCCAAATAGCCTTTATATGTTATGTGTTATTAGCTAACTACACTGGTTAGTTAACCCCCGTATAAACCCTTTTGTTACTCTCATTTTTAGAGTAAGATACCCCTAGAAAAACACTCAGAGCCATTCCTTTCGTTTCTTACACCTATGTTTAAAATGTTTCGTTACACCCTTACACCTTAGCCTACCCTGTAGATTAGAATCCGTGGTTGGTTAATTGCTATAGGCAAAGTGTGTTTCCTTATAGGTGATGTAGCAATATAAAACATATTAAATAAATACACGCAGCGGAAGAACATCACCATAACAGGATCCATGGTGCCATATGATCAATCAAATAAATAAACACATAAGTTATACCTTTGTAGCGTGATCCGGATGTCACCAACACAAGTGTAACCCACGACTTGATCAAGAAACCCCAAGAGATCAATAAGGTTGATCTCCTCTAAGTGTGAAACACACTACACGTCACCGTATGCCAATAGATGCTAGTCTTTTAACACGTAACCGATCTAGTCTTCCTTGGATGAACAAGATACAAGAAAGAGATGATGAAAATACAAACCCTAGGTATGGTTTGTGGTTTTGCCGTACATAATAGAGGAGAGGAGAGGAGAGGGAGAATATATTTCTTGGTTAGTTAGCTAATTCATAGGAATGTAATTAGTATAACCCTTGACCAAATAATCAAACCAATCCCTCCTTATTCATTGAATGTGGCCGGCCCCTATTGGGCTCAAAATGGGCTTCCCATTTGTTTTTCTAATCCAATGTAATAAGTCCATTACTTATTCATTAGAAGCCCAATAGTGGTTCCTGGTTACTTATGGTTATTTTTATATCGTAAATACGATAAACACGATATATAAAATGGCACCTCAGTGTATATGTGTGTGACCCCATAGGCTCACATATGTCTAGCCATATAATTAGTCATTATGACAAGAGCATACTCCAACAGCTCCCACTTGCGACGTCATAATAATCAAGTAATTATATAAGCAATGGTTAGCATCTAGCAACACGCCAATGCCCCTAGAGATATGTGAGGTTAGTTTCTTAAACGTCTCATTTCAGATGGTTTATATGTCATCTATCCTTTTGTTACAGATACCGTGTTGAACATTAGACATGGATCAAAAGTCATTCTAATAGTTCAACTATTATGTTTCTCGATACGGATATTGAACAAGATTACCAAGTGAATTAAGATTCATCTTAATCTCATTTGGGTACGGCCATACAAACATCTGTTCAATTCATCGAGGGGCCCAATAGTATCTAACTCCAAAGCAAGTGGAGGAACAAATCCTATTTTGACTACACGTGTCATTCACATGCTTCATATCACTCCTGAAAATGGCATTTATAACTACCTTATTCAGGATAGCGTTTAACCATATCAAGGAATGAAATTCCACACATGCAAGACCTGCTTGCATCTCAAGTCTGAGGATAAGAGACATAACCTCTTGCGAGATTCACTATTGACGACGATCCATGTAGTGAATACTCGTAGGTTGGGTCAATCCAATGTTCATCACAATGAACAACATGTGAGTGTGGCAAATGAATCACCAACACGCTCACATTTGCCTTAATTTGATGATACTCTCGTATCGTCAACTGACAATGGACAATTTTAGAATAAATAAATTATTCATGGATTAAACATGCAAATATAGAACACAGTAGTATAAATGAAGACGATCATACCAGGTATATCAATTCATTGTATAATACGACTGCTTACAGTTCCATTATCCAAATACTAAAAACAGATATGCATAAGACTACTCATAGGTTGGAATCCGATGTTCCCACCATGATCGAATCATGTTGTACAAGACAACGAGTAGTCATCTGAGTAAACTTTGAGAATACTTATTTTAAAACTCATAAAAGGTTTAAATGATGATTGTCCTTTGTATGTGTGCATTCAAGTACAAGACGAGTACTGCAACAATACATTCCATAGGGCGTTTGAAGCTAGCAAAACACCTACTTCAGACAGTCATCTGAATAGTTTCTCAAACTATAAAGTAATTTTATTCTTTTAATGTATAACGCATTAATGCTCTCAGTCGAGCACATCTAGTCATCAATGTTATCATTCATGATGACCACGACTGGGGTTGAGTATCATCTCAGTTAAATAAGCATTAACGTATGCAAACAAAACAGAGCTCCTCAAATATCCGTAAACTTTTGAACATATCTTTGGTCCTTTGTAGGTCCATTATAATATTCGTGTAACAATTATCTAACGACCTTCACTTAGATATTTGTTGTTATCAACTCATCTTGCATTCATGCAATTGATAAATATATATAGTCCAATACTTAATATGACTTACATGATGAATCCTTTAGTCAAACTTAAGATTTCCAATCATGTGTTCAATCTCATCAAGTGTGATTGATCATTGATACTCCCCTCAATAACGTGTCATATTGTGTTTAGACATAATAACCGCTTATGTTTATTCTAATAAACATATATATATATATATATATATATATATATATATATTATATATATATATATATATAACAAGGTTGTATGTCTTATTTTATAAATCCCTCAAGAGAAACTTCATTCCAAGCTAAGGATTAAAGTCTAGCTTAGATAGAATATTGTTTCTAATATGTTAATGACATATGAGATTTAAGAAAATAAATACAGTGCTCCAACTTGCTCTAAGTGTACTTAGGAGTAATCTTGTTAATCAAAATCAAATTAATGATTTTATAATTAACTCAAGATCTTTGCTCCTAGATGCATGATCTAATCCACACATGGATTATTTTATCTTGTATACATAATAAAGATTATATGGATTCATAAACCCTTTTGATTACTCATCGTCCTCGCAAAGATAATCAACAAGAAAGGTGTTTTGATATCCGATTGTCATATTTCATTTACATGAAAACAAGTATGACAATTAATCTTTATACATTTAATGTTTGTAGATAGGAAGATTTAATCATAGTCAAATTCTGAGTATGAGTAAACTCTTTTTACTACGCGTGCATTAAATGCGTGTACAAGTTTGTCCTTTTGAGTTTTCTCTTCAAGAAACTCATTCTTGACCTCACAGTCTAACTGATTGGTAAGAGACCAATCAAACTCCATGAGTGATTGTCTTTCTAGGACTGCATCTTAACATTCATAGTTTTGAGCTACTCATCAGATACAATATCTGATAATGCATCTCAGTAGTTAGCAGGCTCACTATGATCCTCTAACTTTTGTCCCTTAGCATTGATATAAAATCTATATCATTCAGGTGCAAAAGGAATCCTTGCGGATTTATGAATGAGAGATATCAATCTATGGTTTAACATATGCATGTTCAACCTTAGTATGACATTAGCAAGTGTACTCAGAAGGTTGCTCTTGAATAACTTCAAGATCTAAAGGTGCTCCCACTTGCTTTTGTATGTAGAGACTAATCTCTAGATACTCAGCATCTTGAGTAACAATAAATTGTTTTCAAGTGGGACATCCAAAATACACCGTTAGTTCATGACTCTAGTTTGTTAATTATTTACTCTTAAGTAGTTAACAAATTAAGAACTTCAATTAAGACATAATGGGATTCATCCCATGCCATAATACAATGGTGTCTTAAATTCCTTCTGGGTTGGAATCATATTGAGTGTACACATGGCACACCCAATTTATAACCTTGATAGCTTTAGAGGTAAAACAGTTTAAGTCATCAAAGATCAAACAATATCAATAGTGTTTGATTTTCCATGATGGACATACCATAAAGTTGTGGTATTCCATGAGGACTGATGTTGTGAGACTATCACACAACTCATTAGATGAACTTATACCTTTTGGCTTACATATCTGCCAACCAAGTCAAACCAGATGACATCAATAGTAATTTTAGCCTATTTCTTACTTTACTTCATGTGTATGTTTTGACTAGAAAACACATACATTTAATATTATACGTCGTAAGTGTGCATGTCTTAACAAGAAGACATAACAAATCAACGTCTTACTTTTCGTTATTTGTCTTTCAACAATTAACTGAATTGATGTTTGTGTCTTTACAAGAGACCTAAACATATTCAACTAAAGTAATTACGAGCGCCGACACTTGGCCTCAATAGTAATTTCAAGTTAATTTCATACTTCATGATTATGACTTTACAAGAAGACATAATCATATTTACTAAACAATTCAGTGAATATGTTGAAGTAGCTTTTCATGTTATCTTGATATTTGTTCTAATTAGGGCAACATACATTTTATGTGTAGAAGTCCTAGTAGAATTTTAGTTTCTTACCTTGCAGTCAAGAAAAACTATTAGTCATATTGTTATATGTTGTACCTTGCACACAATTAAGATTTCTCCCACTTGTGCATGGCACAACATCGTGAGAGCATGCAAACAACACTACGCTCGTTTGTTTTGTATGAGCAATATGACAATGTATAAGATAACATATGATTTTTAGTCAAAAATCAAAATATAGATATGTAGAACTTTAACGTTTGAATAATGAATCATGCATAACAATTTTATAGATAACATTTCAGGAAGCAACATCAGGAACGCGACAAGTTATCATATAAAACTTATGCAATGGTTCTTATATAAACTATGATGCTTAACACGTGGAAAGTAATGTATTATTTCAAGACAATCTGGAAATAAGATGGGCAACTTGCAAGTAATAAAGCTTACAGCTCCCACTGGTTTAGACAACATTACATGTGTTACGTCACCAGTAATATAATCACGTAGCTCCCACTGGATTAGACAACATTACAATGTGTTACGTCACCAGTGGAGAGTGAGTAGCGATTGGATACTTTCCATCTTTCTTTGAATATCTACACATTATTGCTAATGTGAGTCACTTTGACTAGTAAACATGTACTTAGGTATTCAAGAAAGTTCATCAAGTTCTAACATATAGATGATGGGCTAGCCATCATTGCTATTTTAACTTGAAAATAGGCATGCATTTCCTCCATAATTGGTCTACTTTACCACAAGGGTATGTAGGACCTTAGTAGGCATATTGGGTTAAGGCAAACTGCTAGGTAATCATGCTAGTAATTGCCTTTACCACATTGCGGTTTATTGATACTTCCGTCTTCTAATTATTTAAACTCGTTTTAGTTTGGTAGCTAGTACGAAATAGGTTGACCAAGCAAGAACATGCAAATATCGCCAAAGGTCTGACCAATGAGCAAAATTCGCCATGGGTTGAAATGGCCCTAAGGTCTGACCAAAGAGGTCAAGCCAAGTGCACGTGTTCTTGGTTGTCCAAATATCTTATATTTCTTCAATGTTTCAAAACCGAAACAAGGGTTATTAAACAACGTTGAAGGAATAAGATGTGGAACCATACTTAACCGTTTTGACTTTTACAAGACATCACGATTTCTAGAGTAGGTTTTCCTTGAGTTTGATTAGAATTAGGAAAATTCAAATATTCCTATTATGGCTTTTCCTCATAAAGAAAAAGGATAGGAATAAGTCTCTTTCTTACAAGGAACGATCGACTTAGTTCGTCCTTTTAACAAGAAAAGAACAAACTCTTGTTTACGGTATGCGTTGCATTAATTGAATTTACAAAGTTCAATTTTAGTATTTTCGATAATTATCCTTTTATAAATTAACTACCCCATGTTTATAATTTAAAACAATTAATTTACGAAAAAGGCTAAGATCCTCATTGAGGTTCGACCATTAATGCAGTTGATCTACTAGAAATGGTGGATTCAATAGGTAGGCGACGATCACCAATTGTATTACATGTACAACTCTTAGATCCTTATGGGATTCATGGCATCTAGTGTCAAACAACTAGTGTCATGTAGGCATGTTTAGTCCCATCTTTGCCTCGGGTAAGGGTCTGACCACACTACTCGATTAAGTCATCCAATTTGAAAACTGTGAGAATAATCCTAGGTCTGACCATGGACAATAGTCACCTTGGGTTACAATTCAGCCTAGGTCTGACCAGATGCTAAAAGGTAATTGCAAGTGTTCTCATAATTGGACGGCGTGACTTAAATTTTGACGGGTAAATAGTTTTGATGTGAATCAAAAACGTGTACGAAAGAAGCATGCATTCATTCTTCGTAGCACAAGTTAAAAACTTTTCTTAACTTAAGTCTAATCATTGTTTTAATTTATGTGTGTCAAGTTGTCCATTTTCAAGACTAATATATATCCTAAGTGGATTATTAAGTATGGACAATACAATAAATCAATAAATAAACAATCTTAACTAGTTTAAGTGTTATTTAGAAAACAATGATTTTTAAGTTTCAAATCATATTTAAACTTAGTTAAACTAAATCATAAGACTTAGTTCAAAATGGTTTATGTTTAGTTTCAAGTTTTAAGAAAACATTTTTCGTTTTACATGTAGTCACAACATACATAAAAACAACCAACCAAACATTCAACCACAATATGCAAAGCCTCAACCGATGAAAATCCTATGCTTGGTCTTGTGAGCCATCACAAGAACCAAGAGTCAACTAGGGACATATATCACAACCACATGGAGGGCTCCCACTTGCTCCAAGACAATCATGAGCAAGTTAAAAAGCCCATAATGCACATGAACTTCAGTTTCTGTCAGCCCAGTTTTTCTGTTTTGCAAGGCCCAAATGCCCAGGAAGATCACCTCCTCATGATTCGGCCCAGTTGACAAAGTTGTAGCCCTATGTCTTGTGGACCTGCACCAAAAATTTTAGAAAAAAATACCTTACCAATCAACAGGTAATCACGTTTTCCCAACAGGTGTCCAGCAGCAACTTTCAGTCTACAACTCTTCAATCTTTCGCCATTTGCTTCCAAGCTCTTGTTTACAATACATATAAAGTGAAATGAAACTAATCTACTTTGTATCTACTGTAAAATTCCCAAACATTGGCAAAACCAAAATTGAAATACATTACAAAAGTGCCGAAACAATGGCAAAACCCCAAAACAAAAAATGCAACCAACAATCACAATCACAACGCACAAGTGGTCTAGGTTTTCATCGGCTTTGCATATGAACACATAATAATACATTCAAATAAAGATTATTACATGGTGTTGGCTAACTCCATGAACAAACATGCATGTATTTGCCATGGATAACAAAATAAATGACAAAAAATAAATTGTTAGCCAACGAATCGAAGAAATAATTAACAAGAATTAAAACCCCGAATGGTACGCGTGACAAATGGCCAAAGACTTATACCCCACTGATGTTAGGACCTTCTTAACACCATTTTACCACAGAAAAATAAGCCTCATGGGCTGATTTGAAATCGGGTTAAAAATCTTCCAAAAAACGCGTTTTTAGGCCATTTTACGGGTACCGATCAAGTAAACAAACAACGTATGCATAACAAATGGCCTAATAGATCAAAAAGTCCAGATCTTAAGACCTTATTAAAGTCGACATATTCATAATATATAAGCCCTAGGGGCTGTTTTAAAATCCCACTTTTAAATCCATTGAAAAAACATGTTTTTAGCCATTTTTACGCATACAAGATGATCATATGACAACATATGATGGCTCGTGATACCACTATAGGTGATGTAGCAATATAAAACATATTAAATAAATACACGCAGCGGAAGAACATCACCATAACAGGATCCATGGTGCCATATGATCAATCAAATAAATAAACACATAAGTTATACCTTTGTAGCGTGATCCGGATGTCACCAACACAAGTGTAACCCACGACTTGATCAAGAAACCCCAAGAGATCAATAAGGTTGATCTCCTCTAAGTGTGAAACACACTACACGTCACCGTATGCCAATAGATGCTAGTCTTTTAACACGTAACCGATCTAGTCTTCCTTGGATGAACAAGATACAAGAAAGAGATGATGAAAATACAAACCCTAGGTATGGTTTGTGGTTTTGCTGTACATAATAGAGGAGAGGAGAGGAGAGGGAGAATATATTTCTTGGTTAGTTAGCTAATTCATAGGAATGTAATTAGTATAACCCTTGACCAAATAATCAAACCAATCCCTCCTTATTCATTGAATGTGGCCGGCCCCTATTGGGCTCAAAATGGGCTTCCCATTTGTTTTTCTAATCCAATGTAATAAGTCCATTACTTATTCATTAGAAGCCCAATAGTGGTTCCTGGTTACTTATGGTTATTTTTATATCGTAAATACGATAAACACGATATATAAAATGGCACCTCAGTGTATATGTGTGTGACCCCATAGGCTCACATATGTCTAGCCATATAATTAGTCATTATGACAAGAGCATACTCCAACATTCCTTACATTACCTGTGTTCGCGTGCGTAATTCATTATCTATGGTTAGGTCGGGAAATTGCACAATGCAATTGGAGTGAAAGTAAATATTGTATATCTTTGAGTTTATTTTTCGTGTGTTTACTACTTTCACTATTACCGTTATTTCTGAAGTCATGAAAAGTATGGAAAAATTATCCAGAATTATTGTTTTGGTGATGTGGTGAAATTTTACACATCTATGTTTATGTTATTAAAAAAAAAAAAAAAAAAAAAAAAAAAAAAAAAAAAAGTTGGAAGATTGATAAACCAACGATGTAAAGTTATGTAAGTGGTCGATATCACCACTATTTGTTGTATTATATCTATGGATTGAAATGGGAGTTGGCAGTTATGGGAACGTCAACTAAGGTTTATTCTTTGATTAAGATCTTGTTGAGTATAATTCGTGTCTACCTAAAGCGTGTGTTTCAAGTGTTAAAGCGTGAGTTATTCAATGATATGAGTCTTATTCATGGGATGGTTGGGATAGTGATTAACCACACTTAGGATTTTAATTTATTTGTTTTGTTTTTTTTTTATTTTACACCAATTTATATCCCAAATATTATCCATACCCTTTATTATTCTTTATCCAAACAAACCTTTGATTTATTGAGATTAGGGATTTGAGCAATCTTAAGTATCGTAGTCGTGGATTCGGCTATGTATTTATGAGTTTGTCGCCCTTTTTGATATATTATTATTGGTGAAGTTTGGACCTATCTTTAGCCTATTCGAGTTAAGGATTTGAGCAATTGCAAGTATCGTGTTCGTGGATTCGATCATGTATTTGTGATTTTGTCGCCTTTTCTGGAATTTGAGATCGATAGTGATTAAGAATAATTAACCCTTAAGCCTAAAAACCCTTTTTACCGCTTTAGACTTGTTATTCCTTGGCTTTAGTGGGGGGAGATGTGTATACTTGCCAAGCTTATGATAGAATATTCGTCGCGACTGGACAGTTAAACGATTAGATTTGCTTTTATCAAATTATTTTATTTTACTTCTAATTCGTTAAGTGTTTAGTTGTGTGATTATGACAAAAGACGAATACATGCTTAAATATAAAAATAAATCCTAACATTTTTAGGATACATTTTCATAAGATTAATTCTAAGGTTTACTTGGGGATAAGTAAAGTTCAAGTGGGGGGATATTTGATGAACTCAAATAAGTACATTTTTATTACTATCATTTATCCTATTAATTTGACTTGTTTTATCATATTATGTATGAGGATTGATACTTAATCGTTCACTTTTGTAATTCTCAGGTAAAAACAAGCATTTGGTGAAACTTAGCGATTATGGGCTAAAAACGGAGTAAAATGATCAAGATTGGGATTGGTTGTTGGAATGAAGAGAATGAAGACCACTTCCTGACTTTGAAGAATGCGCCGCATGGATTTATCCCATGCGCCGCATATGAAACTTTGGTCAACGAAGAATAACCAAATTGTTCTACTCCAGATGCACCGCATCTCACTCATTACATGCGCCGCATCACTATCAATATTTCACCAGATACGATCCAAGATACAAGAGGACATGCGCCGCATCTATAAATGGAGTTACGCCGCATCTTCTGGCGGTGTACGAATATTCCTGAATATTATAATCTTGGACCCCACGCGAAGTTAAGTACATGCGCCGCATCTACTTACTAGATGCGCCGCATCTTACCCTCAGACAGAAACTATAAATACCCCAAAGACCAGACGAATTAAGAGTTCCGAGTTCCGAAGTTTTAACAGAAGACCGAAGACCAGAAACCAAGGACGAATTCAGTCAAGGCAGCAGCACAAGACACACCCAAATCAAAGATACAAGAGCTGTAAGAAGGTGCTGCATGTGTTTAATTCATTAAGTAGTTTTGTTTTATTGTGTTAGTAAACTTTAATTCATCAAGATTGGTGGCTTGTGTAACGTGACAACGGAAAGGTTGCACTCCCTTAAAACTGCTTTCTCATTAATTAAAGTTTATATGTTAGTGTCATTGGTGACTTTTATTAGTGCATTGATAACCTCTGTGGCTAGCTGAGCGTTGATCGGGTCGCCATGCCTCTGCCCTCGCCTATTTATTAGATGCCTATGTATTATATGGTCTGTAGAAAAGTAGGAGAAAGATAAATAGGATAGTCATAAGTAATCATTAAGGGTTTACTCGCCGATAAGATTAGAACCAACGAGAAAGGACTTAATCTCGGTGCGTTGCATCGAACTATACACTTCATATAACACTAGCAATAAAACAAGTGACAAACTACTTATCATAAGGATAGCCCTCTTATTGTCTCAAGTATTTATCTGTGTACGTGTGTGCTACTTGCTGATTCGTGCCTATTGGTTTAGTTTATTATTTAATTGCAACCAAATCGTGCCAGTCTCTCAGGCTGAACCCCCTTGCGTTAGATTAGGTTGTATAGCTAACTTAATATATTAAAATACTGATTAGAATAACTAGATAATACGTTCCACTCTTAGTGATCGACACTCTACTTACCATTATATTCATACTGACCGGGTACACTGCTCGTTAGGTTTGTGTGTTATTGATAAGTCGGCTAAATATAAATTTAAAACTTGATTAGGCATTAAAACTGCTAAACCGCAACGACACACGCAGCACATCAACATCTCCAACTTTAGCCCAACAAACAGGTGATCGATACTTCTGACCATAAAGTGTTTCAAGTGGCGTTGTCTTGATACTGGCGTGATAACTTGTGGTTGTAGGAGGATTCGATTAATACCAATTGATTTTCCCAACTATTACTAAAATCAGTCACACATGCTATTGTTAATCTTAAGCAGGCCAGGTAGTATGTGAGTGTAGCGGTTGTTTTCGAGGTTTGATCCTAATATTTTTTATGGGATTGTGAGTTCTCCTGTTTAGAGGCACTGATAAAAAATTTGTCCAAAATTTTTATTTGAGTAAAAGTTTACACGAATTTGACCAACTCAATAATTCAAGAGACACAATTTCTTTGCTTGAGGTTAATAGTCGGGTAAAATAATGCGACCCTAAAAAAAATTTAAAGTTTAATAGAATGATTATTTTTTTATATATTGTGAAAATAAGACAATTTCATAAATATCAATGTTTAGCCGTTTCTTAACATACAAAAGTTCGGTAAGGTTTGATTAGAAAATTTTTAACCCGTTAGAATAATTATTTTAGAAAAATATCTCACCGAGTTTTATGGTTAATATAAATGCATTTAAGGACAGAGTGAAAACATCAGGGGAGCAGGTATAGTCGGGTATGCATACCTATATAAGTTTTCAAAGGTTTAAGGACAGAGTCTAGTTTCTAATGCTTGGTAGTGTTTGATGGTTAAATATCGGGTGAAGTTTCTAGATATGGTACTTAATTCACTTGGGTAGTATTGGGATGTATCATGACTTATATTGTTGTGCTAGTGGTCTGAAATTTAGTCATGGGGTGTTTGTCTTGGTCACAAGTGAAAGTTGTGTATCAATAGTCGTTCGGCATGTTGAGACTTCTTGGCATCTTAGTGTGGGAGTGAGGTTATATCAAAACGGATGGCTGGTAATCTAGAATTCTTAGAGGACACAACGTCGTAAGGGTGGTTGTACATTGATAGTCTAATCCAAGGTATCCATTACTTACAAGGGAAAATCTCATTATACGGTGTGGAGAGGGTGAATTGTACATTGTCAGAATAGTGTCAAGTCATGGTGTATTGTTATTCCTAGTCGTTGATAGAGATGCTTGATTCAATTCTAAAGTTTGGTTTAGTGATCAACGGTGTTTTGGATCACTCTTACGTCCCAGTCAGGCTAATACTCTCAAAGAATTAGTTGAAGGATTAGGCAATTGTCTCAAAGATAATTGCTCGGGTTGCTCCGTAAGGTCTTAAGAATTTCGTTAGGTTATAAGTCGGCCCATTGTATGTTCCTAGCCCTTCTCAAAAGTTTTATTTATCCCTTCATTGCTTACTTCCATCGAGGGGTCCTCCTCATATTATTAAGATCTTATTACCATAAGGTACGTGGATGAGTTTCTCATCGTAGATGATTGTGGTATTTTAGTAACCAGATGATGCGTGGTTTTGCAACCTTACAACAGGTTTTACCTCTCGAGGGATCTCAAGAGGCTTACAACCCCACCAGGCAGTGTACCTGACCGATGTAGTATAGTGTAGTGGTAAGTACGGGGGATTGATCGTTCTCCACAGGGAATAGTGTTCGTTAGGTATGAAAAACTACTTTAATAGGTCTAAGGGTGAGAGAAGATTCTTTTTATGTTTTTTATATTTTTATGAAAGCAAGTAAAATCTCGGGTTTGAAGGAGTGGGCGGAATTAGTTGCTAGTCAACTAACCCAAGTTACTACGAATGCAAATAAAATAAAATAACTGAAAATGAAAAGGTTGGTAAAACTTATATGGAGAGAAATGTGTTTACTTAGATTTCCTTACTCCCTAACTATCTTTTACCGGTTGATTAGTGTGTATTAATCGCGTGGATGACGGGTGTATTCCTTAATACCAATCGTGGGGTGGCGTACGTACTTCCCCAACTCTATAAGCTCCTACTTCACTCCTATGTCGAGCCGGCTAGGAAGCTCCTAACATGGGATCACTAGAATTCGCTCATGCATTAAATACAACCATAAAAACCTTAGTACGCATTGGTTCATGTTTCTTAAGACGTTCAAGCAAGTTACCGAATAGGAAGTTAGCCAGTTTTCTTAAGCCTAACATCGATGAACAATCATCCAATACAACTAATAACACACTAATAACCAACAATCAATAGCTAGGTTTCATTAGATCTAAGCAAACACAAGATAAATCTAGCCTAGCATGTTAATCAAAAGACAAGAACGAGATATAATCAAACAACACATAGACATATTGAATGATTAAACGATTACTTATCTTCAATTAAACATGGGAGATCCAAGGGTATGAAAACCCTTAAAAATGGCAGAAATTCGTCTTAGGGTTTCTCCTCCAAAATTACACACAAATAAGTTCCACCCTTAATCACAAAAAATTGCAAAACTATATATAGAGTTTAAGGTCTGACGGCGTCACGTTGTAGATCCTGACGCCGTCACCTCGCCGCTTTTAGGGTTCCCGGATGGCCTTCCTGACGCCGTCCCTCTTTAGTGCTCCAAAATCCGCTCTGGCCTATCAAGGGGTGACGCCGTCAGAATTGAGCTTGACGCCGTCCCTCTTTAAGTTAAACCGTGATGGCCTTGATTACTTCAAAGGGTGACGCAGTCAGATTTTTCATGCAAATTTCTCTGGCTTATCATGAGTAATTTTCATATCCATCTTTTTTGCCAAGACGTGACGTCGTCTGGGCCAATCCCTGACGCCGTCAAAGGTACTTTCCAACATAATTTTGAGACTTTGCCGTTTTCTTCACTTTTATGCTCCAAAAACGTCCAAAATGCTTCCTTTTCCAGATTTCTTCTCCAAAGTACCTAAAATGACAAAAGGAACGATTTAGGGCAATATTTGATCAAATAAATGCGATTTAGGGCTTAAATGACCCCTTAAAAGCGGTACACTTTTCGCTTCATCAAATACCCTTACACTTGAGATTTGCTTGTCCTCAAGCAAATGCGCTTTTATTCTAATCAAAATACAAGTTAGGGTCATTTAATGCTAATATAAAAGTAATTACAACAAATAGTCGTTCCACTTTAATCATAATAAGCA
Source organism: Artemisia tridentata subsp. tridentata (assembly GCA_021014915.2). Classification (NCBI taxonomy): domain Eukaryota; kingdom Viridiplantae; phylum Streptophyta; class Magnoliopsida; order Asterales; family Asteraceae; genus Artemisia; species Artemisia tridentata. Next base: position 334,030,096 of record CP139506.1, read on the forward strand.
CGGAGATTACAAACTAGCACCTCACAAGTAGTGTTTAGATACTCACATCTCTCAAGTGTCATCAAAATAAATCTCATAAATGAAAACGGATAATATCTCTCACTACCTGTCATAGCAAATAGATTACCATAGGCTTGGGAAAGGATCAAAAACCTCCTCCACTAGGCGTAAGCACCTAAGATAAACTATCAAAGAGGGCTTTTAAATGGGTTATAACGTGAGGTGTAGGGATATGATAAACACGGTTTTGTTGGATAAGAGATATTTTACTGGTGGCGAGTTAAAGATCTTGATAAATTACATGTACTATACAATGTTGCTAAGCCAAGACTCGACTCAATCTTAAGCTAAAAACAAAATAACAAAAACATAAAATAAATATAAAATAAAACGGAATGGTAGTCCGTATGATTTTATTTTTTTTTCTATTTTTCTTTTTCTCATTTTTTTGTATTTTTCTTATTTTTTCGATTTTTTTTTTCATACACTCTTGCCCTACCATCCAAAATAATACATCACAGGGGCGTTGCATTCCCCTTACACTTGAACTTTTACATAACTTTACAAATAACTATTCTAATGACTCGAATTAAGATAATTGAAAAACTTGGAGTACTTTTTAAAATATTTAGCACATATGGGGGTAATAAATGATGATGTTCTTCCCCATTACTCCATTACACTAGTACTTTACCCATGAGTCCCAATCGTCCCAAAACAATATGTACAAGGATATGACTCGACTTAGCAACCATGTAATCAATTAGATAATTAACTTGGGTTTAAACAAATGTTGTCACAATAATGCACTAAAAATGAGTGCATACAAGGTAGGCTAAGGTGATTTGGGTGTACATTTTAGTGGGGTGTAAACAAATTCTTCCTTTAAGTAAAATGCTTAAAGGTCGAAACGAAAAGATAGGCTCTGAGGGGTGTACTAGGGGTATCGTGTACTAAAAATGAGTACAACGCAAAGGGTGTGGGAGAATTACTTGACCAATGTAGCCAAAGTAATTATAACAAAAACACAGGTGTAAAATAATGGGTTAATCCTAATGCCTCTTATCATGTAGTAAATCTAACTACACGAATGTAGTCTCACTTGTGGCCTTGGAATGGTCCTAACGCAAGTTCTAGAATCTAAGTGCTACCGGTACACACATCATAGCATAAATGCTTTTCCTACCAATTCTAGGGGCGAACCTCACATATTTGGGGGTGAAAATTTTTTTAGTGGTACGGTTTTTTGTGCTAGTCATATAACTCCTATCCATGAGACGCTCATTAAGATCAAAGTTTCACTCCTATATGTTGTAAAAAAATTTTAAATTTGGCACTAAAATTGCCCTAACAGGCATTTCTCTCAGTTTTATTACACATCTACTATTAAACAAACAAAAATCAAGTGCAATTGTATTCTCTAAAGTATCGTACTTTTACCCCCCCTTACACTTAAGGTGAACATTGTCCCCAATGTTCAAATAACAAGATGTAAAAGAAAAAAGTAAAAGAATGAAATCAAATACTCCCCTGATTCGTTCGGTGGATAATGTGGCAACATGGTTAGATCTTCTTCCAAGGTAATGTTGAAGCTCCATGACTAATGCATCGCCATAAGCTTGATTCCACATACATCTCCTTGTCCAAAATAACCTGTTAAACCTGAGAAAACAAACACGAAAACCTGCATAACATCGGCGGGATAAACTCTATATATACGGATATAATGCTTGTGGAATGATAGTTTTGCAGATTCCTGGAGATTATAAGTTAGAGATTTAATAAAAAACTTTTTATGAAAACAAAACTTTCAAAATTTTCAGAAAATTAAAACCTGACGCCATCAGGTTGTAAATCCTGACGCCGTCAGAAATGATCTGACAAAATTCTCATGTTAAGTTTCCGATAAAATTTTGGAAAAAACCTATACCTTACTTCCTGGAAATCCTGCAAAACATCATCATGACTCGATACAAGCATTTGACTCAAACAAATACTAATATGTATGTTAATTTAATATTATTATGATTCATGTTCATTTGTGTTCTAATAAACCGATTTAGATTTCCCTTACACTTAACTTTTGCAAAATACCTTTATATGTAGTTAAGACGAAGTTAAAAACAAGATAAAGCATTTTCACAAATTAGTTTTGAACATGAATCAATAAAAATAAAAATTAAACACACATACGGAAGCAAATAAAATCAAACAAACAAATAAATAAACACACAAAGCAAATAAAGCTTGGGTTGCCTCCCAAGAAGCGCTTTTCTTTATTAACGAGTCTTGTAGCTAGACTCAAAGTCACGGGTTCTACGTTTTTCCGTTTTGCTTCTCAATTGCCCCTCTAATCATCCTAACAACCTCCATATCAATTTTGTATTTAGGTCCAAGGTTCAAGCAATCTTTATAATAAAGGCTTCTCTTATTCCAAACATAGTCCATGCCTTTTTCTTTATCCTCATCATTGATGTCCTCAATCGCACCAATGTTGTCCATGTCAAATCGAGGCACAAAACGAAATTCATTTACCCGATAAGGCATCCTATATGTGATACTATCTATGTGATTAGAAAACTGAACCGTGCCTCTCAAATGATCATACTTTAAATTGGATGTTTCAATAAATGGCTTACCTAACACCACGCGAGATAGGCGGCAGTTAACAACACTTGCCAAATCTTCTAAGATCATGAAGTCGGTGATAAAGGTAAAGTTCCCAACAAGGATATGCATATCCTTAATCCTTCCAACGAAGTTGCAAACTCCGCCGGGGCACTTGGGGTCTATCCTAGGCTCAAGTGGTGTGTTTAAGATCTGGCTATAAAGGCCTGAGGACATCACGTTGATTGGGGATTCACAGTCAATGTAAGCATGCTCAACGTATTGGTACCCAATCATACATGGTATCTTCACATTCCCAGGATCACCTCTCTTAATCTTTGGGTCAATTCTAACAAACGGTGGTTGAGGGTTATCAACTAGGTTGTTATAGTAAGCAATCTCCTCCTTAGTGGGGTATTCATTGAAATAATCATCCAACCTAGGATCTACCTTCACTTCATCAATATTCTCAATCAACTCCTCAACCGTAAGATTATTACGTTCTAAGTAATTGTCTGAGTATATGGCGGTCTCTAAGTTGTTCAAGGCATAATCAAGCTCTATATCAATCATTCTACTGAGCTCTCTGAGTTCACTAATCTCATTCTCAAGTTGGCTACGCAACAAAGCTACTTCGCCAGGTGTAAGGGGTGGATTCGCGTTTTCCATAATGGCAAACTGAATAGTCAATGAAAATCTTATACGAACAAAAGCACGAAGAAAATAGATAGACTAAAGAAAACCTAGAAAAATAAAATAAAAATCTCACTAGGAAGGAATCTAGTGAGTAGACCTATAAAAATAAAAATTCAACCTAAACAATAACTATTCCCCGGGCTGCGGCGCCAAAAACTTGATGCGTGGTTTTGCAACCTTACAACAGGTTTTACCTCTCGAGGGATCTCAAGAGGCTTACAACCCCACCAGGCAGTGTACCTGACCGATGTAGTATAGTGTAGTGGTAAGTACGGGGGATTGATCGTTCTCCACAGGAATAGTGTTCGTTAGGTATGAAAAACTACTTTAATAGGTCTAAGGGTGAGAGAAGATTCTTTTTATGTTTTTTATATTTTTATGAAAGGAAGTAAAATCTCGGGTTTGAAGGAGTGGGCGGAATTAGTTGCTAGTCAACTAACCCAGGTTACTACGAATGCAAATAAAATAAAATAACTGAAAATGAAAAGGTTGGTAAAACTTATATGAAGAGAAATGTGTTTACTTAGATTTCCTTACTCCCTAACTATCTTTTACCGGTTGATTAGTGTGTATTAATCGCGTGGATGACGGGTGTATTCCTTAATACCAATCGTGGGGTGGCGTACCTACTTCCCCAACTCTATAAGCTCCTACTTCACTCCTATGTCGAGCCGGCTAGGAAGCTCCTAACATGGGATCACTAGAATTCGCTCATGCATTAAATACAACCATAAAAACCTTAGTACGCATTGGTTCATGTTTCTTAAGACGTTCAAGCAAGTTACCGAATAGGAAGTTAGCCAGTTTTCTTAAGCCTAACATCGATGAACAATCATCCAATACAACTAATAACACACTAATAACCAACAATCAATAGCTAGGTTTCATTAGATCTAAGCAAACACAAGATAAATCTAGCCTAGCATGTTAATCAAAAGACAAGAACGAGATATAATCAAACAACACATAGACATATTGAATGATTAAACGATTACTTATCTTCAATTAAACATGGGAGATCCAAGGGTATGAAAACCCTTAAAAATGGCAGAACTTCGTCTTAGGGTTTCTCCTCCAAAATTACACACAAATAAGTTCCACCCTTAATCACAAAAAATTGCAAAACTATATATAGAGTTTAAGGTCTGACGGCGTCACGTTGTAGATCCTGACGCCATCACCTCGCCGCTTTTAGGGTTCCCGGATGGCCTTCCTGACGCCGTCCCTCTTTAGTGCTCCAAAATCCGCTCTGGCCTATCAAGGGGTGACGCCGTCAGAATTGAGCTTGACGCCGTCCCTCTTTAAGTTAAACCGTGATGGCCTTGATTACTTCAAAGGGTGACGCCGTCAGATTTTTCATGCAAATTTCTCTGGCTTATCATGAGTAATTTTCATATCCATCTTTTTTGCCAAGCCGTGACGCCGTCTGGGCCAATCCCTGACGCCGTCAAAGGTACTTTCCAGCATAATTTTGAGACTTTGCCGTTTTCTTCACTTTTATGCTCCAAAAACGTCCAAAATGCTGCCTTTTCCAGATTTCTTCTCCAAAGTACCTAAAATGACAAAAGGAACGATTTAGGGCAATATTTGATCAAATAAATACGATTTAGGGCTTAAATGACCCCTTAAAAGCGATACACTTTTCGCTTCATCACCAGACCATACAAAAAAAAAGTCTAAGCCTCAAGTTCTGTGGGCACTAGGTCGATGTCTTATGGGTATCTAGTAGGTTAGGGTGCATCCTCGAAAGATGATGCCGGTTCCTATTAGCAGTTAGATGGCTAGTTTGGTGGTACACTTAATACTTAACACGGAAGGTAGAGTCTTAAAGAATGTTGTTGATTGCTACTAACAATCAATTGGTTGATTCAGTAGCATACTTAGTGTTAAATGCGGAAGGTACGGTTTCAATTTAGGGACTGAATGTAATCGTCATCACAATTGACACCAATTTTTAAAGTGAAGGTATGTCTTAGTCACCCTTGGGGTTATGAGTCATTCGGTAGTTATCCAATTTAGAGGTTGTCTGTTTGATGGTGGAATTTTCAAAATCGAAAGATGTGAAGTAAAGCGAGATGCCATAATGTTAAGTTTCGTATGAATTCTTATGGTCATAATCTAATCCTGTTGGTAGGTTGTCCTCTCATGGTTAGTGGTGTAACTTGACCTCTCGAATTGGAACGTGATGCGAGACAAGGCTGAATTTATGTGACAAGGTTAGGTAGAAGTTTATCTGGTTACTGTGTTTACTAGTATGAATACTCATAAGTTGCACTTCTTTTGTCTACTCACGTGAGTTTGTGATTTTTCGAGGATAAAAATAGAAAATTTTACTTTGATAAAATTTAAGGCAACCATTCTTAGCATAGCATGATCCTACCTGAATTATACATAGGTGATCAGGCTTTGTATAATTAAGGTCCAACGATGCAATGCTGAGTTTATTTACGAGAAAAATATCGATCCTTCTGTTTTTTTTTTAGGTTACAACATAAAATAATTTTCAAGGAAGTAGATAGTTCAGGGGGTGATTACAGAATATTTTGTAAAGTAACGGCAAAATAGTTTGTAGAGTAATAGTAACGCAGTTTTATTGCTTAAATAGACAGTGGCTAAAGCAATCCACAGGGGAGTAAAATAGTTTATAAGGTATTAGTAATACTTGTGGGATAGTTGTAACATAGTTTACAAAATGCTAGTGAAGTCATTTGTTGGTTTATGAAATAGTAGTCAGGTAGCGAATCGGTTTATTACACGCTAATAGTATGGTTTGTAAATTAGTTTAATAGGAAAACAATTCATTGTTTATAAGATAGTAGTAAGGTCACAAGTTTTTATTTTTATGATATAGTGGTAGGACAATCCATAGGACGACCGCAAAATGGTTTGTAGGATATTTGAAAACATTTTGTGTGTTCATAGCGACACGGTTTATTATTTTATTAGGGGGTAGCAAGGTAACCAACTGGTTTATAATATGAATACAAATAGTTGAAAAATGATGACAAAGCGGTTTATTAGGTGGTAAAGTAGTTTGTAAGAGAGTGACAAAATGATTGATGGAATAGTGACAAACAGTATATAAATTTTTTTAGCGAAATGGTTTATAAGGTGATAGTAATGGTTTCACAGGATAGCAAAACCGTCTGTAAGGTGTTTACAAAATGGTGGTCAAAAACAGTTTTCAAACGGGTAATACAGTTTATAAGATGACAACTAAAAATTGTTGTAGAATAGTTATGAACTAGGTGGTAACAAAATAGATTTATATGGTACTTAGCAAATCATTTTATAGGATGTAGGAGTTTATAGGGTATCACCCAAATATTTTACATGTTACAAGTAAATTAATTTAGAACAAGGTTGCAATGTATTTTCGTAAAGCGGTTGAAAAGATAGTGGAGAAATGGGGAGTGAAATAGACGAGAGTTATAATAACATGGCAGCAACAAAAGATAGAGAATTTATGGGATGGAGATGTACGTAATACAACAAGATTAACTCAACCATGATGAGATTGGAATAAGTCGCGATAAGAGTCAATCATAATAAGGGTGAATCACGACAACCATAATATATAATCATAACATGTGTAGATACAATCACAACACACATGAATATAAGATAGAAAATTTCAGCTTACATAAACTGATATTATATTATAGCATAACCATGCCACATGTCCTAAATAACTTGTTACGGTTTGTCATACAACAAAATACCACAAGTGTCATTATTATGGCTACACATCCCATGGCTAGGATAATAGAAGCTATTGATGATAATAGTCTAGTGTAGGAGTTTTTTGGTGGTCCTCTGGGTGGAAGGCATCATCAGGGTCAAATCCCTGTTCGGGAACGAGTGGTGCGAGGTCGGGAATCTCTGATAAGGGATCGAGTAAGTGAACTGGGGAAGCTGGTACTGACATAATGCCCTACAATTGGCATATGAGGTCAAAATTAGTAAAAAGTTTATATAAATAATCTTTTTTATAAAGAAATGGTGATCGAAAGTAAATCGAGTATATATAAAAGTCCTTTTTATAAATATGTGTGTATATAAATATTATTTATATAGACAAGTGTAATAGTGTATAGAATAAGTGTTCGTGAAGTGTAAGCGCACCGAGAGTGTAACACAATGCAAAGTAGTTAAAATATAAAAATCGGTTATAGTCTAGGTCTAAAAAAAATGCGACCTGGTTCTCTATAACCATGGCTCTTGTACCAATCTGTAACACCCCCAAAATATCGCAGCGGAATGTAATATCATTGGGGTGATACTTATTAGTACAACAGTCATAATCATAGAAAACGACTCTAAATGAGACGTTTTTAAAAGTTTATCATTCGATTAAAGTAAAACATCAGAGTTACAAGAGGTCCCAAGTAATTTTAGAAAACATAATGTATTAACATAAAAGTTTTCAAGAGTTTATCGAATGATAACACAATGCAAGCCATCAAAACAATCTCCGTGCGACTTCGTGCTTGCCAAATACCTTAAAACCTGAGATAAAACATGCTAAAAAGTCAACACAAAGGTTGAGTGAAATTCATAGGTTTATAAATAAATAATGGACCACAAGACTTCAAGTTTAAGAGATAATGGATAAAGCAGTTATTATTGCACTAAGCTCATGACAGGCAAAACGTTAACGTGGGGTATCATATAAATGATAATAAAGCCCTAGAAGTAGGTAATTTTCCATTATACCTAGATACTCAAATATAGTGCGTTTGGTTGAATCGACACAACACAAACGGGATTCGTCAATCCCAATAGGCCTATTCACAATATTCGCGCTCACTCGCAAGTGATTAATGGTTCATGATGCTAGGGACTTATCTTTGGCAATAACGGTACTTAGGCAATAATACATTCAGGTAAGCATACAGTTCAAAGTACTTGTGTCCAAATTGTAAAATAGCATGTATCTCCCCCAATGGGTTTATAAACAATTTAAAGAGTTAAAGTGGGGCTATGAACTCACCGAAAGCCAAGTGAACAATCAAAGTGAATGTAGTGATGAATAAACCGCAAGTGTTCTACGAGCAACCTAGACATATACGCGTGTCTCAGATTCTAAAATAATAAGGTAAGTATGTCTATATGCTTTATAGATTATTATTTCAATTATGCTTGGTACATAATATATAAATCAGTGTCAAGACAAGTCATAAGGGTTTGATTAAGTCCAATGGTGTGAGAAACTTATTTATTCTAACTTTCAAATAAGTTTTGTGATCGTTTAAGGACTCAAGGTTGTTTAGACCTTGATCTAGGATTAACGATGACAAGCACAATGATAATATTGGCGGAATATTCAATTGAAAGAATACAATACTATCACAACAAGGTTTTTCCAAACTACTCTGTTTGTTATTAAATCAGCCCCAATGCTATGTGATCAAATATAGCACGATTACACTCTAATCAGGGATCAAAGATCCTTGAGGCTAAACAAACCTAACAACAACAGACCCCTCGTCTGATGTTCCCACACACACTCACTGTTTTGGTGTTTACATCTTAACACTCTTGGTGTTTTATTTCTAATACAATAAACACTCTGGTGTTCACATAACACACAGTGACACACACTTTTATCTAAGGGTGTGATCTCCCTTTTATAGTACAAATGAGATCATTACAAAGTTGATAAGTCTTGTCTACTACTTGCTTTGTGTATGTCAGTCATTAAGATACAACATGTATCTTTGTTTACAACTTGTTTGACTGAAAACATATCTAGATATTATCTACTGTATATAATTGACTCATATACAAAATATCTTTTTCAAACATATCCATCCAGCAGTAGTATGACTCACTGATCAGCAGCAGCTTCTTTGCACTAGCAGTAGAATAAAATACATTAGCAGTAGAATCTTTTATGCCTAGCAGTAGAATCTACTTGGTGTATTTTGCTTATCTTCTCAGCAATCTTCATGTTTCATTCTTCTTGTTTTGTATCATCAAATCTATAAAACTATAATTCCCAACAATCTTCCCCTATTTGATGATGACAAAACAAACACATTCGAATTTCCCTAGACGAAGTAGAGAAATTGAGATAATTAAATCTCACCATGAATGAAACAATACTGTCTTCCCCTTAATCTATGCCATCCACCACAGTATCTCTTCCCCTTTTTGTTATCAACAAATAGGAAATATAAGCAGTAAAAACTTGGTGTAGCATATAAATGGTTAACCATCTGAACATTTAAGCTTCCCCTGAAACCCATATGTTAACCATTTGAATCTCCAATTCTGTAGGCTTTTATGACTGATGAAGAAAACCAATCATTACTAACTTGATGATGAAATAGAATAAACCAACCTTGTGTCTTATATCTTGATCTAAAAACTGACTTTGAACTTATACTAACACCATATAAGTAGACCGCAGTCTCTTGATAAAATCCTCATCTCCAATGAGACACTGAGCACTACAAAGTAACTCCTTTAAGTGATAGTTAACTAGGTCTTCGTCCATCCACCCCTTGACCTATGAAAACTAGATTTAACAAGTCTTCGTCATAATTATTGAAGCACAAACAAGTTATCTTTAAAGTGTAGTAATCACCTTAAGATATAATAAGAACACAACCTTGAAAAATTTCACTTCATCTTCAAATAAGCAACAAATAACCTTTTTCACCAATAATAACTTGATAAACAAGCCTTTAATCTTTTAAGAACATAAACCAACTCTCTTCTGTGTGTGATTCTTCCCCTTTGTGTGTGTAAACATAGAATTCTTTGAAAGAAAACCAAAAATTCAACCATACCTCAACTGTTTCTGCAGCAGTTTTCAACGATGCATATCTTGCCATCTAAGGCTTAGATTGAAGATCCCTCCAGTGAGAATCTACCTTGATATGCCAAGAACCTTCAACAAAAATTTTAGCCCGATCCAATGGTTAACGAATGAGTTATAGCCTTTGCAAAACTGCTCTACAGAAAGTTGTGAAAAATTAAGCAAAAATGAATTTTTCTTCTTTCTTCTATAAAAACCTTATAACATCTTAGATCCAGAGCCCCCTACTCTGATACCAATTGTGAGAAACTTATTTATTCTAACTTTCAAATAAGTTTTGTGATCGTTTAAGGACTCAAAGGTTGTTTAGACCTTGATCTAGGATTAATGATGACAAGCACAATGATAATATTGGCGGAATATTCAATTGAAAGAATACAATACTATCACAACAAGGTTTTTCCAAACTACTATGTTTGTTATTAAATCAGCCCCAATGCTATGTGATCAAATATAGCACGATTACACTCTAATCAGGGATCAAAGATCCTTGAGGCTAAACAAACCTAACAACAACAGACCCCTCGTCTGATGTTCCCACACACACTCATTGTTTTGGTGTTTACATCTTAACACTCTTGGTGTTTTATTTCTAAGACACTAAACACTCTGGTGTTCACATAACATACAGTAACACACACTTTTATCTAAGGGTGTGATCTCCCTTTCATAGTACAAAGGAGATCATTACAAAGTTGATAAGTCTTGTCTACTACTTGCTTTGTGTATGTCAGTCATTAAGATACAACATGTATCTTTGTTTACAACTTGTTTGACTGAAAACATATCTAGATATTATCTATTGTATATAATTGACTCATATACAAAATATCTTTTTCAAACATATCCATCTAGCAGTAGTATGACTCACTGATCAGCTGCAGCTTCTTTGCACTAGCAGTAGAATGATCTGCACCAGCAGTAGAATAAAATACACTAGTAGTAGAATCTTTTATGCCTAGCAGTAGAATCTACTTGGTGTATTTTGCTTATCTTCTCAGCAATCTTCATGTTTCATTCTTCTTGTTTTGTATCATCAAATCTATAAAACTATAATTCCCAACAAATGGTTCAAATTAAGTCAAAGGGTTTCAAATTACTTCAAAGGTTCAAATTAAGTCAAAGAGTTTAAAATATATTAAATGGTTCAAAATCAAATTTAAGGGTTCCAAATATGTGTCATAAGTTCAAATTAGTCATTCTTAAGTTTCATTAGTCTATGAAAGGATTTACGGGTCTATTTCCTATAGTGAGTCCTACCACTTCGGTTTTTATGTAAAAAAATGGTCAAGTAGTGTTATTTGACAAGTTTCTAATAGTCCAAGGGTCATTTTTATAAGTTAATAACTTTTTAAACATTTTGAGTCCAAAGCTGTTAGAATTTTAATAAAATTTCCGCACAAATCGGGCCGCCATTTCTGAACCGTAAAGGGTAAAATTATGAAATTTATATTCTTGGAAAGGTATGAATTTGTACATCTCAAAAATCAAGGCCTCATCTAACTGAGAACTTCATAGCAAGGGTGAAATTACTAATTTACCCTTGTATCTCTATGCAGAAAAATCCAGCCTGCAGTTAGGCTTACCAAAATGAACACATCTTTTTATCAACAGACCCTATGGACCTAAAACTAAATAGAAACGTTTTCTACATGTCTTAGCTCAAACTTTCATGTTTTGACCAATATAAGGTTCTGGGTAAAATGTTAGAGCAATTGCCCTTTCAAAACTGATATACATTTCTGGACAACTTTTAGTGTAGATTTTCTCAAATATTCATCGTGACGAGTTAGGATGTAAGGTTTTTGGGTAAATGACCCTGAGATATGTGGCTAACTCACCATATTTTTATTTAAGGTCCAATGTCTACTGATTAGATCAGTTTATTCCCTTTTTACCCCTGGTCAGAAAATAGTTTTGCATGTCTAGTCCTTATTAGGTTTTCTAGTGATCTAGCATATGTACCAAGTATAACCAAGCATAATAAACATATTGAACATATAAAATACATAGAAAACAAGTATTTACAGAAGTGAAATGAAAATGGATGTGGTTTCTTACAAGAGTGTAAAGGAGCACAAGATTTCATGAGATTTATGTGTTGTTTGAGTGTAATAAATCAAGAACAAGACTAGGGCTTCAAGATCTTCCATCTAAGATCACAAGAACAAGATGAAAATTAAATATAGATGGTGATTTTGGGTGTTTGTGAGCTGAATGGGTCGTTCAACAAGAGGAAGAAACAAGAATAATGGCTATTTTGTTAGATCTAATTTTGCATGGATAAATGAGGTAGTGGATGCCTAAGTGTTGTGGTGTAGACTTTGGAGTACACTTGTCCTAGTTATGGACAAGTGTGAGATGTGTGTTTTGTGTGAGTGGGAGAGTGTTATTTAGTGGGTTGATTTTGTTTGTATTTTGTGTAAACTTGAGTCTTGATGTGTAGTTTGATCCCGGTAATCGCAAACATAGAGTTTTTAAGACGCGAAATTTAAAACCGGGTAACGTAAAATTACAAGACTTACAAAAATACTAAAAATTGACATCAAAACCTATTTTGATATTTTAGGTGATCCTTGAGCTTGTTGGGTGATTACTTGATGTTTATAAATTGCAAACGTAGATTCAAAACGCGTAAAACGCAAAATGTGCAAAGATTAGCTAAAGGTGAAAAAGTAAAAATAGAATACTTAAAATATGATTGTATGGAACCAAAATGCATAATAATGTATATATATATATATATATATATATATATATATATATATATATATATATATATATATATATATATATATATATATATATATATATATAATATATATATATATATATACTGAGTATTGTTGGGTGTTGGTTTGAGTTAAATGTACGTTTAATGAAGTACGCAGAATAACCTATCTAGTTATCCGTAATAGTTAATTCACTTAAAATAAAATATTAAGTGAAATTTAATAATTAAATAATGACCTCAAAATTGTGAATTGTTACAGTTATAAATAGAAATTTACACATGTTGGGTGGAGTTCGCACTTTTGAATTGATTGATTCTCAGTGAACATGACCGATTCGAGACACGCTAACATCACTAGTTAAACTAGATTGAAATTATTACCCGTCCTGGTCATATTCAATGAAAATCTCTCAAAACGGTACACTCTACTTAGACAAGTCCTATTCGAGACACGCTTACATCACTGTTTAGATCGGCTTGAATTATTACCCATCCAGGACAAGTCCTTTCGATTACTGACAGTTAGGTTTCGTCAATTCGTTGGTCAAATCTAAGTCGAGCTCATACGAGATTCCACATTTGTTACCATATTTTAATCAAATATCATTTTTCTCCCCCTCAAAAATAGCATATCTATGTTGTTTTTGAAGAACATTTTGATTAAAATATGATTTTTGAGGTTTGTGAGAAGAAACCAAAAAGAACTTTTCGGTTTGAGCAAAGATTGTTTCAAATACTCCCCCTCAAAATGTGAAATAACTTTTTTGAGTTTTTGATTACGAGAGGGAATACTTGTTCTTTTGAGAAGAATTATGAAAGACTTTAAAATTTGATTAATTCTACTCAAAAGTAAGAAGCTTTCGCTCCTTATATTAGGATTGAGGAGCTGAAGCGTACCTCAGGGTCCTTTCTTTACAAAGAACGGGTTGTGCACTGCTATGTGTGCACAAGCCATTATAATGACAAATCAATCAATAATAAGTATTCATAATGAACTCACAAACATAGCGATCACTCAGGTCTTTGGAATGTATGAATAGGAAAGCTTGGTCTTCCTCCAACATAGCTCTCTAGACGTTTGATTTGATCCCATCGCTTCAACCTTTCTTCGATCTTCTTGATGAAGTTACGAACCTCACTTAACTCTTTAGAATTCTACCTTTGACTCTTTCCAATTATCTGATCATTCAACCTATCATTCAAGCCATCACGTACCGTCTTCAATGTATCATCACAGAACTTATGAATTTCGTCGTATCGCATGAAGTTGACACATCCATATGCACTTTTGTAGGTGAATCCGAAGGCAGGGTCTTTCTTCAGTTGATACTGTGATGCTTCATGAATTCCAGGATATTGAAGTTGTGGTCGTGTCAGGTTGAGTTTTCGTTGGTAGCTTTCAACACCTAGCTGGAGATCTTCAACTCTTTCTTGAATTATCAAACGTCTTATGAAGATTAGAAGAGAAGTGATGAATGAATATTGCAGTGCAGTTGTGAAACGTCTCATTCTTCCTTGAACCTTTTCAAGATACAAGTCTTCAATGTCGTTCAAATTCAAGTCAGGAAAATCAGCTTCGTAGAACGTGTACTCCTTTTCATCTTGTCGTTTAATGACAATCTTCTGCATGTAATCATAACCGATTTTTTTTTTAGATTCAAGAATCATGATGGCGACAATACGATGAGTACTCTTGACATCCTTTCTTGAATTTTCTCTACCGCGATAGAAGAGCTGTCGACGTTCAGGCCAATGACGAATCCCGAGCAATGCATCTCTGTTGTATAGGACTACCTCATCAACAAATATCTTAGCCTGAGTTTCTTCAATAGCAGGGTGCTCGTATCTTGCAGCAAGGATTCGGTAAGTCAGAGAGGTTGCATATTTGCGTTCAGTCTGATCCCCGTGTTGAAGAAATTCTAAGTCAGTGTTGAAGAAGAATCTGAAGGGAATCCTAGGTTTCTCTGGTCTTCCTACCATTGGTAATGGCTTGGTCCAGTCTGTGAAATAAGGACCATGCTTCCCAGAGGTGTGGTCGACATTGAATTCAGGGTTGAGCCAGTCGATATCGTTGGACATTGCTCATGCAATGTTTTCCAAGTGATATTCCAGTTCGGCTGCACTCCCGGATCTTTCTTCGAAAAGGTTGAATGCATTGTTCTTGATCTGTCGTAATTTCTTCTTCGTCATCTTCTTAATACCAAAATCTTTCTTGAGTGTATGGGTGAATTCAACTGTACATCCTGGTAGAGGTTCTTCATCTTCGGGTAGAGGAGGTTGAGCGTTAATCATCTCATCAAACCATCCATATTCAACAGTGTTGTCATTGTCAAGCCATGTGACAACTTTTGGCTGTTTTCCTTTACTGCTTTTGCTTTTCTTTTACTGCCTTTGGGGGTTGATGAGGGACCAGGTCTTGAGTTAGGCTGTTCCTGGAAATCGTCATCGGTGTTGACAAAGTTATCATCTTCTTTTGGTGCTGACCCGGATGCCTTTTGTTGATTAGGAGTGATGATTGTTGTTGAAGGCTTAGCCGTTTCCTGATGTAAAGATGAAGGACCCCCAGTCGACTTTTGTTTCTTTGACTGTGAGTTAGGATCGGGGTCTTCATCTTCCCTTAGCCTTTTGTGAGTGTCAGCATCCTTTTTGTATGCTGTCTTTCCAAGATTTACCGAGATAGCAGTGAAGATATCAGTTTCTTCAAGAGTGAGGGTTGTCTTTGCAGATAATCGATCAAAGATCTAAAGCTAAAGTTCCTCAAGTGTGATGTTCTCTGCCGGAGTAGGGATCGTGTGAAGTGTGAGAGGAGTTGCAGATATCACCTCATTAACAATTTTCCTGATTATTGGTTTGAGCTGACCTCTTAATGGCTTCAGATATTCTTTCAAGTCCTTGAAGACAATGTCTGATAAGTTCTTTTCGAGGAATGTGTCTGTGTAATGCATGATGAGTCTATCCATATCTTCTTGGACATATTTGGATAGGTACTCATTGACACGTTGTTTTGTTTCTTGAAGTTCCTTTACTTTATCAGCTAAGCCGTTGACCATGTTGGTTAAAGTGTCAATTTGGTCTTGGAGCTTCTTTTCCTTCTTCACTCGAGCTCTTTTCACGGCCTTCTTGACTGTTGTTGTTGCTTGTAAGATCATTGTGTTTATCGGTTTCTTGATTGACTTGTGTGTTGATGTTGTTTGTGTTGGTGGTGGTGATGAGCGAGTTGATGATTGAGGAATTGAAGCATCTTTGTTGACGTTGTCGTCCTGTTCTTTTGTTGATGCTGGAGGTGAAACTGGAGGGTAAACGGGAGGTGTATCTTTGGGAATTGGAGGAGATGCTGGAGGTGAA
Organism: Artemisia tridentata subsp. tridentata; assembly: GCA_021014915.2. Classification (NCBI taxonomy): domain Eukaryota; kingdom Viridiplantae; phylum Streptophyta; class Magnoliopsida; order Asterales; family Asteraceae; genus Artemisia; species Artemisia tridentata. Next base: position 334,046,304 of record CP139506.1, read on the forward strand.
GTTGGAGGTGTTTGTATGTAGTCGTCAGTATGAAACTGTTCATCTTCTTCTACATTCTTGACTATCTCTTCATCATGTTGTTCTTTCAACCTCTTTTCTTCATCTACTTTGGCTTTCTCTTCCAATGTAACTTCAATTGCGGCTTGCTTAAGATCTTCCCTGGTAATCACTAAGTTTTCCTCCATGTTCGTATCTTGATCATCAGCATACTCAGAAACGTATTCGGTCATAATAGTGTTCCCTTCCTCATCCCTTTGCTCTTCGTTACCGGGTTGATTAACCGGATCCGAAGTTGGAACAGTAATAGTGTTCCCTTCTGCGTCCTTCTCTTCTTCGTTACCGGGTTGTTTAACCGGATCCGAAATAGGAACAATGACTGTGTGCCCAACCCAACCGGGTTGACTAACTGGATTAGGTTGGGTTGTACTGCTTGTTCCTCTTTCCTCATTTGGATGAAGAACCGGAATTGGAGGTGGTTGTGGGAAATCTCTGCTTATCTTAGTTATCTTGATTAATTCATCAATTCTTTCTCCTTTTCAGTTCGGGTTTCGAAGGCAACATTCTTAAGCTTTCTTTTGTCCATCAACTTTGTCGTATCAGCTTCTTCCTCTTCATCATTACCAAGATCTTTGTTGATTTCCCTGATCAGCAAGGTCTTTCTTCTTTCTTAATCGTTTTTTAATGAATCCAAGCTCAACTTCTTGGCCAATTCAGTTTCAGGGTCATCTCTTGGTGCATCTTCTCTGTGAACCACAACTTCCTCATCAGACTCAGTGTCAGATTCTGAGTTATCAGAGGGTTCTGGAGATGGTTCTGGTGTAGGTTCATCCTTGAGAAGAGTCACTGGAACTTTTCTTCTTCTGACTCTGGACGGTGCTAGCTTCTTTTGTTTTGTTGAACTTGTAGTGCTCCTAGAGCTTCCACTCTTAGCTTGTCTCTGACTTCGTGTTTTCACTTGAGATGGTTCAGTGTCTTCCTCAGTGAAACCGACTTTTCCTTTGATGAACGCTGCATCATATCGACGATAACTTGCAGTTTCTTTGATATGTTCGTCAAGGAAAAAATTAGGGAGCCTTTTGCCTTGTTTTCGTGTGTTGGTGGCCAGTATCTTCACCAAGTCAATTTTGTGATCATCAATAAATCCGTTAGTCTTTTCCTTTGCATCATGAAGACGACTCATAAACTCTGGATGACTTTCACACAAATGTGCAATGATTAGCTTGGTGAAGCGAACGAATGGAATCTTGGTCATGTTCCGTTTGAACTGAAGCTGGTAAACCATGTCTTCCATTATTGGTTGTGCGAAGTCAATCTTCCTCATGTTGACAATGCCCCAGAAGATTTGAAGGTGTTGTAGGTGGGGATGCTCATGTCCGCTTTGTCTTCCAGAAACAGAGCGCACGATGATCAGATAGAAGGTTCTCCAAGGTTGTGGTAGAAACTTCACATCAAACTTGGAGTGTTTAGTTAATGGTGTATCGGCTTGAACATCATACCCTAAGTCAATGAGAGAGTCTAAGACTTCAGCTTCACTAGCATCGGAGCATAAGCTTGTTTTTGTCGTGAAAGAAGTACAGTGCGTAGCAGCTCGACATCAATAGTGTACTCTTGTCTGTCCAAAGTCACAGTGAAAGAGTTGTCGTCCAGATTGACCCTTGCTGTGTGCCATAACTGATGAAGATAGAAAGCTGGAACCGAAGCAGATTTGGTGAGCATGTCCTTGCAAGGGTGAACAAGAAGAATATCTTTGACAATTCGGCATGATTCTTCACGAATGCTGAGATTGTTGAAGTCAACCATTGCATTGTTCTTTCCGATGACTACCTTGTAGTCTTCAGGGACTATGTCTTCTAGATTGAGTCTGGGAAGTGGTTGTGCAGGAGCAATCACATCATGTTCAGCCATTGTATTCTGAAAGGATCAATCATAAAACAAACATCCAAAAATGGTTAAGTGTTAACTCATTGAGTCAGTTTGAATTACTGATTTCATTCATTTTGGTGAATAAATAAGTTGATATGGTTGTGGTTTTTGATGAGACTTAAACTTGTTCATACTTATTTGAAGTTTAATTGTCCAAAAGTTATGGTCTAAGTCCTAAAGGTCCATGAATTGATCATATGATATGGCTTGTTAGAAATATTGTCCATTTAGGTCTTGTTTGAAACTTGGTCATTAAGTGTTTGTTAGAAACATTTGCTTGTTCGAATTTTTTTTTCTGTTTGAATCTTTTTGCTTGTTCGAAAAATTTGGGTCTGTTCGAAACTTTTTGGTTGTTCGAAAAAATTTGGGTCTGTTCGAAACTTTTTTCTTGTTCGAAAAATTTAGGCTAGCTCGAAAGTTTTTTACTAGTTCGAAACTTTTGAGCTTGCTCGAAATTGTTCGAAAATTTTGAGCTAGCTCGAAAGTTTTCATGTTAACTCGAAAATTTCTTATACAAGAAATTTCGAACACAGTTTGACGTACTTAGTTCGAAAGTTGGAAATTTCGAATTCTTTGTCCTATGATTACAAGCAAAAACCAAGTGTTACAATTCATTCAAATGATTCTAATAAACATCACTATTAACAGTTTATCCATCTAAAACATTACAACAACCCATTACAACATATCTGAGCAAACAATAAGAGTTCCTAACACAAACACACCCTTGTTCGAAAATGTTAAGAACCCCATTTAATCGAATAACACTCAAATCGAAAGATTGTTAAAATTCATTTAGGACGAATGACAAATGAGTGATACTCATCATATCCCACCAATTTAATTAGACTAAAATAGTTTCAATCAAAAATCCCTAATACGTTCATAAACCCTAAAATTCAAAAATCCAATCAATAGTGTTTCTGGATGCAATTAAGGTAAAGGAACATGTTCCTAACATGATTAAGACTATATCCCACCAAAAAGATTAAACACAAACACACCGAAACGTTTATCCCTAATTTGCGATAAACCCTAAAACTTGGGATAAAAAATTTGGAAAATCTAGCCGTTGGATTGATGAACGATTAAAAGCCATTTCATATATTTGCACAAAGATTATAGATACACTTACGGATTAGCAAACTCGTGGACGGATTTTTCAAATGATTATGGTTCGTTGATCTTGGTGGGTGAAAGTAATAAATGTATTTGCAGGTGAGATTAATGAGGTGAATTTTTTGTTTTTGTTAAAAAATATTTATCATTCATCTTTTGACACCTTTAGTCCCTTAACACCAATTTTTGCACAGTTAGTCCCTTACACACATAATTTGACTAACATTCTTTAGGCAAGAAACAATTTTAACACTCCCCCTCGACTTAGGATAGACAAAATATTTTGAGATCAAGGAGGGTGTTACAAGGATATTTTTACAAACACATTGTACAAACAACATCGTTTTGGAAATATGCAAGTACAAATTTTAAAGATAATGTTAAAATTTGAATTTCATACTCCCCTTCAACACTTGTTCGGAAAAAATGGTGAATTTGTTTAATTGAACACAGTGTTGATGAAAATTTCGTACGTGCACTTTTTTTTTAATAAAAGAAAAAAAACTTTTTGTTGTTTTTGAAAGTTTAATATTTTTGTATTTTGTTTTTGATAAAAGTATTTACAAAAGTGTAAAACCCG